>JABUQX010076671.1:20000-31460 GCA_015478945.1 Trachelipus rathkii | reverse complement strand
ATATATATATATATATTATATATATATACTAATATATATCTATATATATATAAAAATATCTATATTATATATATATATATTATACATATATATATATAATATATATATAATATATATTAATATAATATATAGATATATAATTCAACTTCATTTGAAATGTAACCACTTAGCGAAAGTTCGCACCCCCCCCGAAAAAAATTCCTGGCTACTGGGCCTGAAAAAACGGACCACTCTCGATATCATGTTATTCGGCCGCCACCCAGGGACACCCGGAAGAGAAAAATAAACACAGTTTATATTTCTGAGGAGAATGTAGAAGACGGAAGAAGAAAAGAGGATGTACTCAGCTGACTAATGGAAGATTTCAATTGCATTGAGTGGACAAGGGAAGAGATAGGGGTGGAAAATGGTAGGACAGTATGGAGAGGAAGTGTAAGGTAATATTGAAGAGGAAGATGCTGATAGATTTCCGACTGAGGAAGGGATTGAAGATTATGAATGGATTTTTTTCAACGAAGGGACCCAATAGGTTCGCAAGGTATAGATGGAAAACATATACAGAGAGAATTCGCATCGAGAACTATTAGACCATAATACTAATATTCGATCTCGATAGTATGACTAATAAAGAATGTTAAATAATACTGGAGTAATTAATGGATTCGGATCAATAGAATTTTGGTGACGGACCTCAGTGGTGAGGCGAAAAGATGCAAGAATAAAGAAAAATAAAGAAATGTGATAAAACAGTGGAATCACTGAAGGAATATGACAAGAAAAGGGCAATAAAATATATATAGAAAAATAATGAAGGATATAGAAACAATTAAGAAGGAATACGCGAAAGATGGAGAGAATACAGAAACGTAAGAAGGATAGCAGAGGGAACCCTAGGCAAAAATGGGTAGGAGGAACGAAGAAAGGACACACAAAGTGGTGGACTGATATTGTTGAAGAGGCAATAAAAGAGAAAACTATTTGATGAGAAGATGATCTGAAAAAATAGGAACCGTAACAAAACAAGGGACTCAGTAAGTGGAGAGCATGAAATTGATGCAAGAGAGAGTTGTTGGAAGAAGAGGACTGCAAGAGAGAGGCGGATAGAAATGAATGAAAGATGTAGGGGCAGAAGAAGAAGATTTCTTAGGACTGGCAAAAGATATAAAGGAATCAAAGAGGAAAGTGTGCAACATCAAAAGGATAAGCAAGGAGAGTTTTGGCGAGATCAACAGACAAACAAACAGGAGATGGACGGAGTATTCAGTGAACTGCTAAATGTGAATGAACAGGGGAAGGGAGAGGAGAGAGATAGTGAGGGAGGAGGAGAGGAGGGAGAAGAGATGGTGGAAGCAAAGAGGAGAGGGAGTTATGGGAGGGAGGAGATAACTATGCAAGAATTAGAAGGTGACCTCTGAAAGCCGAATGCAAGAACTGTAAAGGGCACCGGATATTGAAAGATGGATCAACCCATAGAATTGATAAAAGAGGGAGGGAGGAGGAGAAATGAAACGAGAAAGTTGAAACTGATTTAATAGGATGAGTGAAAATGAAATAATACCAGAAGGATGGGAGAAAGTCAATTATATATGACATATATAAAGGAAAAGGAACTATACAGTGAGACTGGTATAAACTACAGAGGAAATTATCCTTGTTGAACATCTGGCAAAACATAATGAGAGATATTTTAGAAAAAAGGTTGAGCAAATAGTAGTAGAGCCATACTGGGAAGAGCAAGCCAATGGACTATAGAAATAACGAAGCACGACGAATTTCTTGTTTCGCCCTCTGAGAAACGTTTTGGAAAAGGTATGAGATTCAACAAAACGAGCAGTATAATAGCTTTCATCAGATCTGATAGCAAAATTTTCGATTCCAGTGCCTAGAGAGAGAGATGACCTTTGGAAAGTGCTGGCAGAGAGACATACTTGCAGTGGGGCTACACACAGATTGAGAGGAGTCTGGAGAGTCATTGTACAGGAAATAGCAAATGTAATGTAAGAAACAGAATATGGAAATAAGGAATGGTTCGAGGTTGGCCCAGAGGGGTTAACCAAGGAAGCGTGTTGTCACCAATAATTGTTTGTATCGTATCTGGACGTAGTGATTAAAGAAAGTTGGAGAAGAAATCGGAGATTTGGCGTGTTGATATTTTGGCAAGGACGCCGATGCTGTTTGCGTGGCCGGGCTGACGAAGCGAAAGAGGCGGCGGTGAGAGAGGTCAGTGATATGTTTTGCCAAACTGGCTGAGAGAGGCACCGGCATTGACTATGACGCAGAAAAAGACGGAGATTCATGGTGGTCAGTAGAGGGAAGATATGAGAGAGAGTTGAGAATGAGGTGGAAGGGACTGAGATAAGAGGTGGAGAAAATGTAATAATTTGGGTGGAGTATTTGGATGAGAGGGAGGAAATGTGCAAGAGATCACAAAGTAGGATTGCTCAGTATTGGGAACTATAAGAGCAGCAGTGTATCCCATACTGAAGATAGACAAATGAGGAGTGTGAGGTGAAAAGGGTGATCTTGAAGGTGTGTTAACACCGATTATTCCTTATATGGAGCAGGAGACAATGGGAGTACAACACAGCAGAGAAGATTTAGTAGATAATCCGTGACGGAGACTGACATTGAGAACGATAATGGGAAAAACTAGAAGAGCAGACAGACAGAGAAAGAAAGAATAAGGCGAGGCACTGGTTTTGAAGGTGAAGGCTATATTGAATATAGATGGATGCAGCTATAGATGAGGTGGTGGGACACATGGAAGGATGCATGAGGAGAGAGTGGCCAAGAGGGATGGGAGTGGAGACCGGAGGAACCGAGACCAAAAAGGAAGATTTAGAGATCAAAAAGCTTTGTGGCAAAAAATATCGAAAGCTTTGATTGCCGTCGATGAAGAACTGAGGAAGATAGAGTTTTGGAAATAGAGAAGATTCAGAAGAAAGGGCCCAGGAAGGGTCTTGACCCTTCCTGGAACCGGTATTAAATATAATATTACTATATATATATATATTATATATATATATATACTATATATATATATATATGATTATAATATATAAATTATATATATATATATATATATATACTATGATATATTATAATATAATATATGGGCGTAGCAGGATTTCATTTATGGGGCAAAGGGCTTGAGTGATATATATCAATATATAACTAACTTATATTATAATATAATATATATATATATATCCTATGATATATATATTATATAATATATAATAAATATATATATACTATATATATATCTATTATAATATATATACTATAATATATTTCCTTATTTTCATTTTCATTCATAGGTAAGAACTTATCCAAACAAAAGAACTTTTATTAACAAAATTTTAGGGTGACGAATATTCTAATATAGTTCTCAAAGAAAGTTCCACGATTAGAATCGGAGCAAACTTGGCGTAGTTTGTTTTATAAGAGTCGATGAGTGAAGTCTAAGCTTTGAGTGAAGTTAATCTTGTCTTAAAGAAACAGTGCTTTTTAAAAACTTCTAAAAGTGAGAATTTATGTTTTGATGCCTAACAGATGAAATAACATTTTGATTTTCTTCGTGAGTTATCGTAGCATGTCTTTTAAATATATTTTCTTCACAAAGAAGTTAGCATATTTCATTTCTTGTTTGATATTTTATTTTCTGATAATTGACGATATTTGTCAAACCGCTTCGCAAGCCATATTTTTGAAAACCTCAGTTTAGAATATTTTCCTTCAAGACAGTACTTTATATTTTTCGTCGTTTCACAGATGAAGAGTGAAACTTATTTATGCTATGATATTATTTGATATATGAATTTATGCATTTGGATCTTCACGAAAATATTTGCAAGAAACATTTTTTATAACATAATTCTCCAGGTAACATTTATTTGTTAAGAAACTATTTACACGTTTGAACTATAATACTTTGTGATTTATTGAAAGGCTCTCACTCACTCGCTTCATTTATTCTCAATATTTCATGTACATTACATTCAATATTTTATATTTGATTTTTAAGAAGAAACTTTATGCTGGAACATAGTCTATGTAAATATAGATAAGAAATATTCTATGACAATTATTTATTTTTCAAACAAGGAATCTATGTAATATTTTTATGACCAGTATAATTTATTGATTTGTAGAATAAGAAAAATATTTGATTCATTTTTATTTGGAAAAGGAAAAGTTCTATTATGCAATATTTATTTACTTGCAATACAGTAAAATTTGAAAACTGAACTAGGTTTGTTATTACTCCGAATATTTATTTCATCTTCTTTATGATATTGTTGAAATCCATATTCTTTCTTCAACCAATTCTGAAAAGTAAAAGACCAATTATTACTCAATCTTCCTAAGGCGAATTTCGATGTCAACCATTCAGGTAACACACGGTATCAATATTTAAGAAAAGCCCCTACAGAAAAGTTTACAATATAAAGGGGAAAGAAATGGCGACCGTGACAGGACAGAATAATTTGTCTAGTACAAAGGATTGTACAAAGTGGGAAAAACAGCAAATATCTATTATAGAGGCGACCGTGGTGAAAAATTATTTATTCTACAAGTATTTCCTTCAGAAGAATTGTTTCCTTCAAAAGTAAAATTATTCTACTCCATTTACATTGGAAGCCATTTTGGGCCATCAAGATTTGATCATTTCTCTACGACGCAATTTTTTTTCTGTACGCAATGCAGATGTTTTTGGAGACACAGGATTTGGTATTTATGTACAAATGAGGTTTAAGTAGGTGCCATTTTTATTTATATTTGTTTAAAGGTAACGAAATATACATTTTCAATAATTTGTAAAAATAATCTATTCATTATTTTATTATATATATATATATATATATATATATATATATATATATATATATATATATATATATATATATATATATATATATATATAATAGGCTTTTGTTAATATTGTATTCTCAAACGCTGATTGGTCCGCGCACCTATAAGATTGTGACGTCATTGATTAATTATCGCTAGCCTCTAAGCGGTTGCACTTCAGTAGAATATTCTGTGGAATAATTTTTCATTCTGAATAGAATATTTATTTTAATTCTTAAAGAAAGTAGTATATTCATATCTAGTATATTGTAGGGTGATTGGTTAAAAAGATATTAAATTATTTGTCATAACTTACTCTTCGAACTGATGAACAAATCCTTTGGCCAGGCCCCCGTGACAATCCAATCAACTAACACCTTATTAGATTCCCAAACCTGTATTGTAACAGTATCCAGGCCTCTTGTTAAGTGAGCTATCGGCCTGTGCAATATTGCAGTGCAACTCAATACTTACAACTCACCAACTTATCCTTTTAGAGACCCCTCAAGTGGAACAACGGTTTGGCCGAGTTCTTTGTCTTATGTGAAAACAGTTCAGTCAATACTTTTCTTATCAGAGAATGAACCCTTTTTGTGATCAATCTTTCAATCACGAAAACCACGTCTTTAAGACTTAAAGCAATAGCTAATTGAATTATTGAATAAATGAAAAGTAAAACACGTTTGGAGAAAGAAATGCGATAATTTTAAGAAATATTTTTATAAAAAAAAATAAAATAAAATGTACTGGTCTTACAAACTATTTTATAAGTCCATGAACATGTATCCGAATGTCCGTGGGTATTCGCATACATACGCACCACACATATAGAATATTCAATACTATATATAAAATATATATATATATATATATATATATATATTATATATATATATATATATAATATATATATATATATATATATATATATATATATATATATATATATTAAAAGATATTTACAGGTTTATAATTCCATGTACATGTATCCGAATGTCCGTAGGTATCCGTTTACATGCGCACCGCAAATTAGACAAAATATTAACTACAAGTATATATATATTATATATATAATATATTATATATATATATAATATATCTATAATCTTATATATAATATAATAATATATATATATATATATATATATATAAATATATTAAATATTTATGAATGATTAAAAACTAAAATAATATCAACACTAAATGCTTTACCAATATATTTATATAAATCTTTGCCCATAAATATATATATATAATATAAATATATATATATAATATAGTATCATATATATTATAATATATATATAATATATATATATTATATATATATATAGTATATATATATATATATATAATATTTTATATATATATATATATTATATATATATATATATATATATATACTATATATATATATATATATATATATCATATTATTATATATATATATATATATTCTTATATATATATTGGATGTTCAACGATATATATAAATAAGCAAAATATACTAAAAAATATATAGACAGATTGACTTTACAAAAGATTAAACTACTTCTACTTGTCTTAAATGTCTTTAGAATTCTTAAAATCGATTTCGTCAGTGTGACCAAATGAATGCAAAACCAGCATCAAATAACAGCTGATGTCTTAAAGCAAAGAGTTTGCCAACTAGTAATATAACAAATCTTAATTTTTGAATAAATAAAGTGACTTTGGCAATTTTTCGTGTATAAACAATAAAATTTTAATCGTTAAAACATTTATATTTATTAAAACAAAAGAATCTTTACCATATTAAAATAAATACACTTCAATGATAAATACCCTTACCTGCAGTGATATATGGTAACACCGCAGACACAATGCATTTTCAATATTGCATTCACAGATGATGCTTTAAAATAGCAATGCGAAATATTACAATAAACACAAGTCATTGATATAGATTAAAACAACATTAGCTTTACAAGAAAATAAGCCAAATATTTCCACATTAAAACTAACAATACCATTTTACATTTAGAAACATTACTAAATTACTTTCAAAAACATAAGACACTCCACTATATAAGAATATGCACACTAAAAAAAATATAAAATTGATCAGACAAGGCGACAAGCGCATACCAACTGTAAGAATTTTGATTAACAACGAATGAAAGCAAAAAGATATCAAATATTCATAATTTTACTATTTAATACAATCTTTCGTCATCGAGTTTAACGCTTAACCATCCAATTTCAATTCCTAAAATAATTATAAAATGATGTATCCATTATTGTTATTGTTAGAACAACAAATGTATTTAACATTTAGGGCAGACCGAAAATTGGTATTTCTGTACAATTGAACTTCGTTCACAAGAAACACAGTTTTTCTTCTAAAATCGAAACCTAAAAGCCAAATGCATTTATACATTGTGAGCTTCACATTATATATAAATCATTAAATATTATTCATAAACATTTATCTATATACAAACAATTACATAATAATAAATGCGTAGAATCCTTTTAATAATTTAAATATAAATAATAATATAATAATAATAGTATTATTTATATTATACAGTTTTTGCTGAATGACATCCAATCAAAACTTAGCTTTTCAAAAGTAAGTCTCGAGAAACCAGTTTTTCATTGGCTGTCATTTACTCATGAATTACAACCATATTTACAACATTTTCGCCGAGCGCTACAGCTCATCAACGTATATTAACAGACAAATGAAGAAGATTTTGCAATGGCTAATGTGGCCATTATTTACAATACATAATGAAGCAATGTTATATATTTACGTGTATAATTGCAAATTACATTTGCCCACCCAACATGAAGCAAATTTGTACATTTTGCTTTATGTACACGTGATTAAAACATTGGTCTCATTCACTCAGTGCTCCTTCTTCTGTAGAGATTTCTGATAATGGACCAGATGTGTTGTCGGCATATGACATGCTTAAATGGTCATTGACGACATTATCTCACCCACTAATGTGGATTAGGGCAAACTTGAATTTTCCTTCGAAGAACAGTCACAAGAGTAGTCGGGTGTTTGAGCCGGGTCACAAAATATTTAAATCTATTTTCAACAAGATAATCAGATTCGTTTCTTTCAGGTATTATTTTCGTAGAGACCATGTAATCTGGCATTTTCCTTTGACATACATCTACTAGTATTTTCTGTATTTCTTCTTCACCTTTCCTCCAGACCTACACCTTCTTCTTTCTTCTTCGTTATCTCCTTTCTCTCTAACTTCTTCCATAGTATCAAACATTTCTTGTGTCTTTGTGTCTCTTTTGACACTCTTCTCCTTTTCTAGCACTCTTCTCCATCTTCCTTGTAAACAATAGTTTCACCATGCGGTGATCTTCTGTGAGAACTTCTCATCATCATCCCACTCTCACTTCTACATCAGTTTCACTCTTTCCTTTTCTCTGACATGCTTCTTCTCCTCTGCAGTGTGTTTCTACCTCTCTGCAGCATAACTTTTTTATTATCCAAACTTTTTCCATACTGCGATGTCTTCTGCTAACTACTCGTTTCATACTTGCATTGTGCGTTTAAAACATTGACCGACTTGTACCCTTTTTCCATGGCAGTCTCGGCGTCTCATCTTCAACTCTTTTATCGAAAGTATTATTGCAGCAATGCTTTTTCCCTCCTCACTGAAACAGTTCAGCGAGCCTGCTCTTCCCTTGTGTCCCAACTTTAAATCTGAACGCATTGAATTCTGACTGCCCCAGTAATACTACTGAGGATGACTCTTCAACTTCTCCCTGCGTTCCGGCATACCGTCGCAAACTTCCTTTACACTACACTCTTTAACTTCCTCTCTTTGAGACATCGCATCTTTATGTTTACTTTTAAAAGTCTTCCGCTCGTTGACTTAGTTCTTGAACTTCATCACCATGGGTTATATCACCTTCACCCACAGCTAACATCCTTCTCTCCAGAACTTTGCGTGTGACTGTCTATGTCACCTCTCACCATTTCATCATCTTCATCCGCACGATCTGTTTCATCAACCATTCGTGCTCTCTACCATATGTTTTCTTGAACATCTATCATTCTCGTGTCTTCTTCAAATCTATTAATAGATCTTTAGGGGCTTCAAACTTATCTTTTCCTGTACGTTTCTCATTTTCAGGTGAACATTTGCACCCAGTCATCACATTTAGTGATGGTTCCATGGTTGGCGCGACATCTTTATTACTGATGTCAAACGATTGGTGGCCGCTTGACGTTTCCCTCTGTAAGACTCATTCATCTCCAACTTCCATTCAAATTTATGATTGGTTTGGTTAGGTTCTTCTTCTTGTGAACCTTCTTCAGCGCTCTCAGCGATGGGGACAGCATACTTCTAATGTTATGCTCGACCTCTACTTTAAGAGGCCCTCGACACACGTCGACTCCCATGCGAGGTTAGGCTGACTTATGGGCAATGCTCCTTTGACATTCCGATTACCAAATCATATACCCTCCGGCAACACTGCGCGGTGTTCTCCCTACGTGATAAGGGGTATCCTCGATATTTGCAAGCGGAGCTTCGATCACGTACGTTCAACAAACGTTTTTCATGTTGTTTTCCAACATACCACTTTTCGCACAAACTTTCCCGCACAACCATTACGTTAAATCCAGTATCTCGAGGGGGTTTGATTTAATGCATTCACCGTCCCATACGTTACAGGTTGGTGTGACGTTTCGTCATTTTTCACCTTCATTATCTCAATTCAAGGAGCTTCGCTCTCACTGATAGTTTCAGGCTTCGTTGCGTTATCAGAGACTCCGGAGCTCCGTGCTTCTTTGTTTCTTCTTTTTTGTCTCCCTGAGTTATTCTGTCCCCAACTATTGTTGAAATAAGGAGGGGCTCGACAATCCTTGAGAGATGCCCTCTCCTTTGACACTTAAAGCACGGTGGGCACTTCTCTCGCTCACTGCTACGCGACGATAGTTTGGTCTGTCGCCGCTCCCACTGCCGATCCTGCTTTCATTGTTAGTTGCTCCGATGCATGTTGGTTGCTACTTTTCTGATTACCATTCGGAGTAACCATTGCCTTTTGATCTATAATTATTATTATTATGTGTCTTTTCTCACGTGATTGTGATTTTCGCGTGTGACTATTAGCTGTGAACCTCAAACAATGTGCTTCCATGTATCCTTCAGAACAGGTATTATCTTTTCTGGTGCTTTCTTCTTCGACTCCCTTAAATAGGTTGCGAGTTCTTTTTGGACTCGTATTCAAATACTTATCACGGAGAAAAAAATTTCGACATAATATATCAGGTGTCATGTTACATTCGCTGTGTTAACCACTTTTTTAAAGAGCTTCAATAATTTCTGTAAATAAATCTAGGATTATCATCTTCCGTCGGAGTCGGGAGAGTTTTAAATTTGGTTAAAACAGTAGTAATCTTTCCGTGAGCCCATATCTCTCCAAATAAAGCACTTTTCAACTTCGTATCGCTCTATATCTTCAACAGTCATCTTATTATATACACTGACAGCTTTACTTGTTAGGAAACTTCCTAAAATTGTTGCTCGCTTTTCCATAGGGATATCGTTCGCCTCTGCTTGCTTCTCAAACATTAACAGATATTCTTCAATTTCGGTTTTCTTTTCGTCGAAGAAAGGAAGCTTCAACTTCGGATACTTACTAGCATGGGAAGCATTTTGGCTGCTCTGAGCATTCTGTGATGCTATCACTGCGTCATGTTGACGCTGTTTTTCTTCAGCATCAAGCTTCATCTGAAGCATTCTTTCTTCCGCCTCTCTTGCATCTTTTTCCGCCTCTAACTTAACTCTTTGCGCTTCAGCTTCAATCTTGGCTTTCTCTACTCCCGCTTCAAACTCAAGCTTAGCTTTCTCCCTTCCATCTTCAAGCTTAGCTTTCTCTTTCTCAGCTTCAAACGCTAATCTTTTCTCCTCCAAATCAGCAGCTACTTTTTGTTGTGCGATTGCGGCTTCTTGAGCCATTTGGTCTTTTAATAAGGCAGTGATTTCCTTCACACCTAAACTCCCCACTTCCACAATCTCCCATAAGCTCCGCATTAGATGTAGCCATAGTTATATTTGTTGTACACAAAACAAACTACAAAATATATTGTTCACTAACAGAGTCCTTTCAACGCACGATCACAATCCGTTTTCTACCCGAAATTCTTCGAAATTTAGCTTTCAGCGTAGCCTCTATGAAACAAATTTCTTCAAAAAAAATATTAATGTATATTATAATTATATATATCTATATTATATAATATAATATAATATATATTATAATATATATATATTATATATATATATATATATATCGTAATATTATTATAAACTATATATATATAATTTATATTATATATTATATATATATATATATAATTATATTACAATTTTACACAATCTGCAATAAAAATTTGACAAAAATCTTACGGGGAACTTAGTAGGGTTTTTACCTATAGAACTAACAAGGAGATTGGTGATTCTGGGAAACATATTTCGCTCCGCTTAATTTTGCAAATTTTAACGCCTACTAAACACTATTATAAATATATATTTATATTTTTTATATATATATATACTATTTATAAGAGGTTGACTCTATTAA
>JABUQX010076671.1:10000-15000 GCA_015478945.1 Trachelipus rathkii | reverse complement strand
GCTCAGTTCGTAATAACGAAGCTGATAACGGTAAAGAGGCATTTTATCGGGGTCATTGGGTGCAGTTTTCCTGATAAAACTGATTTTTTCTCTTTTGTCACAGATCTTAAAAGATTTTTTTTTTTTTTTTTTTATGTATTATAATAACAAATAACCATTTGTCTGTATGTTTGTTTATTCATTTTAAATATACATTACAGTTAATAATTAATATTTTATATTAATAATAATTATTATTATTATAATTATTTTTTATATATATATTCTCTAAATATAAATATATTGTATATATATTTATATTGCTATATTTTCTCCTATATATTACGAGTACGAAATAAGATGTACCTGTATTAATCTCAAAAAAAAAAAATAAAAAAAATAATTATTAAGTGCAAGCTTTTTGTTTGTTTTGATTTTCTTTGAATGCTTGTGGGCTTCTACAAAGAAATATATTGTTGTTTTCAAAATATTGTCGTAACAGAAAAGTAGTAGATTGGATTCCAGTTTATCGTCTACAAGAAATACAAGTTTCTATTTCCACGTTCATTTACGAGAAAACGAAAAGTAGTACAAGTTTTCATAGTCTTCTAACCTGCCAGAAGAATTTTTTTTCCGACGCCGTCTCTCCGAGGATTTATGAGAGAGAGAGAGTGTGAGAACAGCAGTGTGTGCATTTCTGATTGCTGATTTATTTATTTTGATATGCCTGGCACCGTGAGTGCGTGAAGGGGTATTTTTTTTATTTGTTTTTTATTGTGGGGATTATTTATTTACCAGCTCGTAAAGGATCAGCCTGGTACTCGTATATATATTTATATATATAAACATATTATTTTTATTTATTTATCGAATTCTATATATATATATATATAATATATATATATATTATATAATTTTATCTATATATAATATTTATATTTATATATATATATATATATATATATAATATATATATATATATATATATATATATATATATATATATATATATTCTTATTTTTTCCATATAATTAACATATCTATTTGTGTTTTAGATATTATTAGAAATTCTGCCGAAGAAACTCAAGCTGTTTCAAATCACGAAGACTTTTCATTCTCACATAACCGTTTACGCTCAGAAAAATAAAGGAGGAGGCAATATTTCGTTTGGGTTCTCGCAAGAGGAAGGAGTTCAGGGCCTGTGTTATTTAAATTTTTTCTTGTTGATTATTTTTTTTATTTTATTTTTTTATTTAATATTTATGTATTTAAATTTATTTATTTATTCAATATTTCACGGTGCTAATGTTCTCGTTATTATATATTTCGAATTGCATTGCTGAAGATATTCAGAAGAACGCCGACTTGTATTTGCAATTGGTGTAAGTTTTGTCTTTTATATGAAAAATTTTTGTTGTCATTTTGTCTCGTGCATTATTTTTCTTTCTTCGTCTTTGTCCGTTGTGTAGTATTTGTTCCTTGTGTCAGTCATTATTCTTCTTTCTCCGTCTTTGTCCGTTGTGAATTATTTGTCTTTATGTGAGTTGTTTTATTTTAAATGCCTTCTGATTCCGAAGAAGAAAACGTGCTCCGCACCGACACTATTAACGAAACCGCTCCCATAGAAGGAGGAGATCAAGCTTCAGGAGTTTCCACTCAAAATATTTCTTCTTTAGATACTTCAAATCATACTGACAGCATGTCCAGGCCTACTTTGAATATTGACCGCCTTACACATACACGTCCCAACATTCCGATTCTCATTGGTTACGTAGATAATATCTGGAGAGGGCCCGAGCTAAATTTGTGGTTGGCAGCTATAGAGCTTTATTTTGACGACGAGGGTATCAGTACCGATACTGAGAAATTAAGAGCATACACAAGATTTCTTAGTCACAAGGAGGGGAACGTTTCAGTGCTTATTCAGTCTACACCGGAGCTTTTGAAAGCAACTAGCTGGCTTCAATTTAAGACTGACCTTTCGTTGTGCCTCAGTCCTCTCAATTCAAAATGTTCTTTTGAAGCATACAAAGATTTTATTAATGTGTCATGGAAGACTAACCACTCGCTCCCAGAGTATCTCACAGAATCTCAAAAGGCTTTGCAAATTTTTTTAGACTCTTCTTCGTTGTTACACGGGGTAGAATTTACTGCGGAACAGCGTAGATTACTTTTGTTTTCTTCTTTATATGTGAACGCGAAGCCACAATACCAGAGGGTCATAAATGAAGAGTTTCATATTTCTAATTCGATACCACAACAGATACAATGCTATTTGAAGAAAAGTCAAGTAATGAATTGTGGGAAGGTTGCTTCTTCGTCAGGTAAAATGTCCAATTTTAATACTGCTTTTCCAGTATATACAACTCAATATGAAGAAAACGAGTTGTCACAATCGTCTCATCAGGCTTATCCTGCCGAAAATACTCTTTCATATCAATCTTTTTCGTCTCCAAAACCTCAGTCTCCTACTCAGAGACGTTCTGATACGCGAAGCAACGTATTTTGCCGAACATGCGAACGACATGGGCACTACACTTCACAATGCATCTATGGTCCTTTTTGTTCTCTTTGTTACAGTAAACATATTCGGGGTTCTCAGAGCAATTGTTTGAATACCGTTTGGGATCCTTTTTCCCCTCAAAGTTTAACTAGGGTAAAGTTTATAACCCCTCAAGAACGAGAGAGACATTCTCGTAATCAAAATAATTCTGGTTCAAATTCTTCCTTTACACGAGTCACTAATACAGGTTTTCAACGAAGCCAAGATGGCAATTTTCAAAGAGGTAAAAATGGCCAGAGAAGAAACTCCTATGTTAATTTTTTGTGAATCATCCTCAAATTCATATCCCGCACAAGTAAATAGGAATGGTAGAGTGCAAAATATGCTTTCAAATCGCCATGATAGTACAAATGAAAATCACGAAAATCGTCGTGATAGAAACTATCCTCATCAATCTTATTCGAATTCAGATGAAAATTCCTCATCCCAGGTTTGTTTTTTAAACCCCGAAAACCGTACAGATTATTATCAAAGTAATAAAAATGGAAAATCGGCGATGCATGAGCCAATTTCCCTTGTCAGTCATCATGACGATAATGAGATACAACCTCATTCTCATGATCTCAATTTTCCCCTTCGTAGCAAGGCGATTCGAAATCGTGATATTTCTCCTCACTCACTTCAATATGCAGGAGAGGATATTATATCCCAAATCCTTCATCTGGACCCAGATTATGGTTCAAATCTTTCTTCGCATGAGCAATCTGTAAGTTTCTCTAAAAGCAGAGAAAATCCTCGTACAATATCGTTTCACCAGTTCACGAAAGTCGTGAAAATCGTTTTAATCTTCAAGGTCAGAATGTGCCTCCTCATCATTTTGCAGATGTAAATAGTTTCCAAATATCTCCTTATAGTGATCCATATAATAGTATTTCCTCAAATATGGAACATAATATTGACGAAGATGACGTTTTAGAACGATCAAATTATTTTCAAGGATCTGACGAAGCATCAGATTCCTCAGATCGGCAATATGAAGATAGCGTATATATGCAGGATTTTCCATAAAAGGTAGAAATCATCGGCCTTGTGATGTTCTAATCAACCTTGAAAAGGCACCCGCAGTGTTTGAAAGTAGTACAGTCTGTCAAGTAGATCCTTCTGAAAAGGATTATCTATCTCATAAACTCTCATCTCCTCGAACCGAGGTAAAATCTAGTTCAACTCAAAGAAATTTATGTGGCACTATAAAGGTATTTAAAGATTTAAAAGCAGTTGTAGATAAGTGTGTAAACGCAAAAATGAAACTGATCTTAAACAATAAAGTTAGTCACGAAAAACTGACTTTAGTTGAATGTAAAATAAATTTCCTATGGAGAACCACAACTAACTTGTTTACTAACTCCTTTTATGAATGTTCATCGCTCACGAATACGCTGGTTCTAAACTATGAATTAGCATACGGGTTATATCGATTTAGTAATGTAGAAGTAAAGCATTCTACGAGCCACAGGTCAAATCTCAATATGAAATCCAATCCTAGTCTTTCAATAATTGACAATATTCATTGTATTCCAAAGAAAAATTGTGAAATTATCGAGTTCTCAAAAGCTCGGAACAAACCCAGTCCGAGTAAAGTTTGTTGTCAATATCAATTAAAGTGGGATCGAATCGATCAAAATAGTTTTATTATTGTACAGAATTTCTTTCGTAATAAAATGTTTTATCCCTACCTCAATCTTAAGTTAAATTTTTCGAACAGGAAAGTAGAATGTCGTAAGTTAGATCAACTTTGTATAGTTCTATTACGAGTAGATAAAAGCGGTTTTTGTAATAACCAAACTCGGATCTTTGATCCTGGCATTAAAAGGGTTGATCTGGTTCTTGATCTAAATAAGGTAGCGACGTCCGCAGGTTTAAAAGGAAAGATCCGTATGAAATGTCCCATTAAGAATCTTTTTCGTGTAAATACAATCTACATTCTAGTAAGAGGTTCCAACCCTCTCACAGCACTCCTGTTCATAATCCTTTTGACAGTATTTCTTCTTCTCACGACGAAACTTCTTTTTTCTAATTCCGTTCGATATGTTATTATGTCTTTTAAATTGCATTTTGGGTAGACGTTCTGAAGAATATCTTAACAATGTAATTTGATTTATTTATTTTTTTTTTTTTTTATCTCATGTCGAAATAAATAATGCCCAAAAACACTGTACAGCGGTTATGGGGAAGAAGTCATTCGTTCGAATTTGAAAGAGAGAAGAGTTTCTTTTATGTATATATTTAATATGTTGTAAGAATGTATAGTAATCTGATTTAGTAGTCTTAAGTGTCTTTTGTTTGTAATTATTTATGAAGTTATTCATTTTTTTTTTAAAAACTTAGAAAATTTATTGCATAAATTTTCTCATTCGGGAGATGAAATATTCTTTCCCGTATTTCATTTTCATTCATAGGTAAGAACTTATCCAAACAAAAGAACTTTTATTAACAAATATTTTAGAAAGAACGAATATTC
>JABUQX010076671.1:5000-7500 GCA_015478945.1 Trachelipus rathkii | reverse complement strand
ACCTATTTTTTACTTACATTCTATGAATACTCATCCTACATAGTCCATTAAAGCTTGTCTTCGTTTATTGTGTTTCTTAGCCAAGTATTTACTCTTCAAAGAGTGCTAAAGACCTTTCAATGGTACTTGTTAAACACAGTAGCACCAGTTCAATTAACAGACAGGTTTTTAATTTTGAGGAAAAAAAGGGATTGGCTTCTTTAATGACTTCAGTAAGTTCCAAGTCTTTCAACTTTGCTTTTCCATTTTTTATCAGCTCCCGTGCTTCAAAGAAATTGAAATTGAATTTCTTGAAGAGTACATTTAGTATTTCAACCAATTGCCGTTGCATTAGATAGGCTACACGCTGATTAAAAAGCTGTTTTTTGATTGAACTTTCCTTCCGTTATTAGTTTACGAAGAGAATTTTAACGCTTAAATACGTCTTAAGAAATGTTCATCCTCTTCTTACAGCATTAGCTTCAGGTTTCGAGAATGAATTTCAGGAGTTTCTTGGTTGCATAGCTCGCCAAGCGCAGTTCTGGTAGTCGCCATTCCTGGCTACCAGTCTCCAAAATAATATAAACCAGAATATAATACCGAGGAAAATAGGAAAAAAGTATCAGGAAATGCTAATCGTGGCTGTCAGAAATGAGGTTCAAGCAAATACATCTCAAGAGCCTAACGAAGTAATGAATTTGGGAGGTAGCAGTCCAGATGACTTTTTTGAATACGAGAGTTTGTCATCTACATCACCCGCGTCATTAAATAAAGATGAACTAGAAATGGAAGTGCTTAAATACCTTACGGATAACGACAGATCCCTAGAGTCACTTAATAGGTATCCCTGTGTTAAAAAAAAAGTCTTTTTTGCACTACAATACTCCACTACCTTCATCGGCCCCTGAAGAAATGTTGCGGTTCACATTCACTCTCCAAAGAGATCCAAGCTATCGGATAATATGTTTGAAAGGCTAGTCATTCTTAAGGTAATTCTTCATATTTGTAATGTTATTAATTAAGTTACTATAAATAAAATCCTTATGTCTTTCTTTTTTAGTTTTATTTATGCTCTATACAGATTATTATTATCATTTATTAGTAGGTTATTATTAATATTATTATTATTATTATTATTATTATTATTATTATTATTATTATTATTATTATTATTATTATTATTATTATTATTATTATTATTATTATTATTATTGTGTTTATTAAAAAAATTTATAAGAAAAGATATTTATATTTGATTAACAAAAAAATAACATTATAACAGGAAAAATATTATTGCAATTTTTCATTTATTATTATTAATAATATCTACTCTTGCTACATACCAATAATATCAAACAATGTTGAAAGAAGATTGGCTAGCTAGGGTTCAAAGTGACGCACAATTGAGATTATCTTCTACGTTTATTAATAAAATAAACTATAAAATTTTAAATATGGATAATATTGTATCACTAAATTCCATAAATGCATACCATTTATTGCACTAAGTTTATAATGTTGTATAGTACACTTAAAAAATTATTTCAAATTGTAAATTTTTTGTCTCTGTCATTCAAAGTCATTCAAATTGCAATTTTGAATAATTATAACTTTATTTATTTAATCCAAAGATTTACCCTCCCTTTCCTTTCCTTCTCCATTATCCCTTTCTTTATCTCTTTCATCTTTTCCATCTCACTGTCTCTGTCTACCACCCATGCTGTCTTTTCATTTCTATCTCTATATATATATATATATATACTCTTTCTCTCTATATATATATATATATATATACTCTCTCTCTCACTATATATATATATATATATATATATATATATATATATATATATATATATATATATATATATATATATATATGTATATATCTATTATATATATATATATATATATATATATATATATATATATATATATATATATATATATATATATATATATATATATATTCTCTCTCTCTCTCTTCATCCATCCTCTCTCTCTCTCTCTCCCCCCCCATCACTCTCTCTCTCTATCTCTCTCTCTTTCTTATATATATATATATATATATATATATATATATATATATATATATATATATATATATTATATATATCAAAATTAATATTTTTTGTACTTATATTTATTTAAAGAAGATCAAATTTTCTTCCTTTTTTGAATGGTTTCATATATAAATCACTCGCTGTTTTGCACATATTCTTACATGTTTGAATTTTAATATGGCCTAACACTCAGGAAAGAATTTAGCAACTTTTAATGAAACTTAAATCGAATACGAATTCAATATACTCGTATTTATAAATCTAACAGCTCAATTATATTAAAAACACACTAAATCAGTAATAAATTTATATTTAATAAATAATATGAAAAACGTAATAAATTAATATTTAATAAATAATATGAAAAACGTATTATTACTAATTCCACACAGATACATCCACTAATTTATAATAGGTGAGCCTAGAATACATGGGCGTCCGCAATAGAGGAGGGCACTTGC
>JABUQX010076670.1:25000-33009 GCA_015478945.1 Trachelipus rathkii | reverse complement strand
TATATATATATATATATAATGATATATATATAGTATATAATTATAATAATATATAAATTATATATATAATTATAAAGATAACGTATATATATATAATATATTATTATATATAATATTATATCATATTATATATATCATATATATATATATATGTATATATATATTTATATATATATATTTTAATTTATTATTTTAACTTTTATATATATATAGAGTATATAGATATATACTATATATATACGCTTATATATATATATATATTTATGATTATATACTATATATAATAATATATATCATTACCGCTACAATCAGCCCCAAGGATAGATCAAAGACCCGGTCAGAGGGGCAGCGCTTCCTTCTCCAATCTCTAGGACCTTCAATCATATTCACTCCCGCATTTCGAAGAATTTCGCATGTCTGTGCAAATGTGAAAGTCTCCACCAGAATTCTCCATCTCTTCTAGGTTCTTCCTCAATTGTCTGTGTTTACTCCGCGTCTCACTCCATTTTCCTTTGCCCCATCCTTTCCTCCTGCATCCTCTCCAAGTGTCCCCACCACCTCAATTGGTTCCTATTCTATTTAATATAGCTACATTTCACCCTCTTCCTCTTCACTTCTTCTTTTTCTTTGTCTCTCTCTTCTAATCTTACTCCGGTCTGTAAAGAAATCACTGTTTTCTTCATCTATCAACGTATTTCACCTATACTCCTCTTTTGTCGTACTCTCACGTCTCTGCCCCATATAGTAGAATCGTTGTTAACACCTCCCCGAATATCACCTTTTCACCTCGCATTATCATTTTCTGATCTTTCAGTATGGCGGTACCATTCTACAAGCTCCACATACTGAGCTATCATACTTGTTATCTTCTGTATTCCTCCTTTTCTTCAAAATACTCCACCCAAGTATTCACATTTCTCCATCATACTGTTTCTTATCTCATCCCTTCCACATCCACTCTCAGCCTTCCCCTCCTCTTCTCTACCTAACCATTCTATCTCCCGTCTTGTCTTGTTTCTGTCAGATCTGTTCTCTAACCTGAATCTCGCAAACATGACCATCTTTCCAGCCTTACTTCCTCTCTTTCGCACCAGCACGCAAAGTCATCTGCGTATCCAAAGACAGTTAATCACCGTCCAAATCCCTTACATCCTCTCTCACCTTCTTTACAACAATCCAGATAGTACAACAAACCATAAACAATTATGTGATTAGCACGCTTCCTTGTTGATTCTCGTTCTCAACCCTCAAACCATTCCGCTTATTTCTCATATCTGTTTTCATACATTTAACTAATCTATTATAGCAAACTCTCCATGCCCCTCGCAACTTTATCCACTGCAATTTCTTCTCTTCTAGCACTTCTACAATTTGCTTCCTCAGATCTATTGAAAGACTATTATGGCTCGTTTATATATACTTCATACCTTTTCAACATAATTCTCAAGGTGAACAAGATTCGTTGCGCTTCTGTCCTTCTTATCCGTAGTTCTCCCCTCAGTCTAGACCTCATACTACCTTCTCATACCTTTTCTCGTAGTATTCTTTCATATTTTTTGCCCATGGTCCAACAGGATAATCCCTGTAGTTTTTTATACCAGTTCTCCTTTATCTCTTAATATATTAAAACTATGACTCAACTATCCCCCACCCTTCTGTACTTCGCTCCGTCCAAACATATATTTGAACAATACCAGAACCAGTACCCTTTCTTTCTCTCCTCCGCTTTATTATTTCTATGGTATAAACATCTATAATCACGGTGCATTACCGTTCTCATCGCTCTTCAGGCCACATTCCATCTCCTACATGTGATCTCCTCCCCTCCTCATCCTCACCTCCTTCAACTATCTCTTCTCCCACCTCCTCCACCCCTGTTCATTCACATTTAACAGTTTCCTGAAGTATTCAGTCCATCTTCTGTTTATGTCTGTCGATTTCACAAAAACCTCTCCTGCTATCCTTAATATGCACCACTTTTCCTCTTTTATCCTCATATGTTTATGTCAGTCTAAAATCTTCTTTCCTTTCTGCCCTCACATTCTTCATCATTTCTCGCCTCTATCTTTGCTGCTTCTTCTTTTTTCACTCTCTCTGCTTATTTCTTGCCTCACATACTAAGCCTTGTCGGTGCAGTTCTATTTTTCAACCACTTTCTCAGAATACTGTTTTCCTCTACATTACCTCCTTTGCTTCTACAGTGAGAAATCCTTTTAGTAAAGTTCATCGTCGAGGAATTTTTTTACCCTTTTTGCTCTTTCCCTTCGAAAGAAGAATTTCAACAACCACATCTCCTAACCCGAATTGTTCTAGGTCCTCAGTTTTTTTGTTCAATATATTACCTTTCCTTCAATTCCTCTTTCAGGGCTTCAACTTTAATCACATTCCTTTTTTCTTTATTTGCAATTTTTCTGTCTCACCTACCAGGTCCGGTCCACCAACAATCTATATCGAATCATTCTACTCCAATGTATCACTTTCACATTCGTTATTGGCCACTATCAACGCATTTATATGTCTTTATATATCTTTGATCGAAATCTTTTTGTTGATATCTTTTCCTCTATATCTTGGACAGCCATAATGTGAGTCCCTCTGTTTGGAAAAAGCCTATTTCATGATTTCAATTCCCTCCTTAAACAAAAAATCTATCAACATCTCTCCTCCAATATTCCTTATCTCCCCTCTTGCAATAAAACCTCCAATCAGCAAACCAATACATCCTTCCTCCTTCTTCCGTCCTCCACCTTCTCCTCCAACATTCCATGAACTGTCTTTTTTCCTTCTTTACATAGTAATATCATATATACATATATATATAAATATATATATATATATATATAGTTATATACTAATATATATATAATATATATCTATATATATTACTATATATATAAAAGTTTATATATATAATATAGTATATATATATAATATATATATATATTATAATACCTATATAATATATAATATTAGTAATAATATAATATAATTATAAATAATATATATAATATAGTATATTATATATTATACTATATATATATTACTGTTCTACTTCCTACCACAGAAGTCCTGGTCTTGTAGAAACACACGACCTGTCCAGTCGCACTCAGCATGCTTTTCCACTCGGTTCTGTCTTCCCACAGATCTTCTCTCTTGTATTTCCTCCAACATAGGCAGCTCACATCTCATCAACGAATCTTGCAAGACTTCCTATCTATACTCTTCCTTGGTCTTGCCTCTGAGATCTTCTTCCATCCGGCGTCCACTCCATCGTTTCTTCGCCAGCCTTTCTTCCTGCATCCTTTCAAATGTCCCCACCATCTGATTTTTGCCACATCTATCCTCCTCAACATAGGTGGCAACTTTTTTGACTTCCCTTCTGACTCTTTCATTCCTTATTCTTATCTCTCTAGTCTTATCAATTATTAGGCTCTCAATCTTCATCTACTTGCCTGTATCCTACTATTCATGCCTTTTAGTAGTACACCATGTCTCTGCTCCGTATGGCACAATATAGGTGCTAACGCTCCTTTGTAAATACATTCTTCTCACCTCTACACCACTATATTTACTTTCATCAAGGTACACAGCCTTGCCGCTCTTTCTACTCTTTATCCTATGGTATTCTCTGCATCACACTCCTCCGTCTTAATCTGTATATATCCCACCCAGTATTTGAATTCTTTAACTTTCTTTAAGCTTTCTCCATTCACCATTGATCTCCCAACCTTCCTCCCCCTCTCTGCTCACATCATCACTTGTGTTTCTCAGTGTTCATTTGTAGCCCCTTTTCTCCAAGTTTTTCGCCAAAATATACTATTTATATATATATATATATATATATATATATATATATATATATAATATAAATATATTATATAATATATATACATATATATATATTTTATATATATTATATATATGCTATATCATATAATAATATTAATAATATATTCATTATAATATTATATAATATATATATATACGTTTTATATAGTTTATAATCTATTATAATATTATATATATATATATATATTAGAATATATATATATATATATATATATATATATATATCAATACTAATATATACTATATATATAATATATATATAAATATATATATAAATATATATATATATTATAATATATATATATATTATATATATATGATATATATATATATATTAATAGTATATATATAAATATATTATATTTATATACTACAATATATTTATTATATAGATATTAATATAATAATATATTATATATATAATTAATATATAATATAATATATATAATATAATATATGTATAAATAATATATGATAATATTATATTATATATATAAAAATATATATATATATATTATAATTATAATATATATATATTAGTATTATATAATATATATATATATATATATATATATATACATATATTATACTATATATATATATATATTATATTATATATATAATATATATATATTATATATAATACTATATATATATTATATATATAATATATTGATAATTTTTTTTGAAAATGTATCGAGTATCGATTATCGATTTTTCGATACATCTATAGAAAATATTTGAGTAAAGCGATACCGATTACACGATATCATTTGAACTGTTCTAAGCCGATACATAACCATACAAAAAAATGTATCAAGCGATACGTTCGCCGAACATGTATCTAATTACTGCCATTCCCTGTTTGTTATACTTTTTTTTAAAAGGTAAGATTATATTTATATTATATTATATATATAATATATATTAAGATATATATATATATATATATATAGTATATAATATTATATACTATAGATATATATATATATATGAGGGAATTTAATGATAGAAGGTTTGTGAGCATATGAATTGTATGTTCATAGTGGTGTACACATATGTTCAATTATAGAAATTAATGTCTGTGCCCAATATTACATTGCTATAATTACCAAGTGTTTAAAGTTCAATTTATCATCAGATTATTATTGGCAATTGTATTCTATTCATTTTCACAAATTCTTCAGCTTGTCATATTCAATAATCATTTACCTGATTAATAAACGCTAAATTGACAGATATCTCATTTCAATCACAGATTTAATTTTTATTATCATTAATTAATTTAATAGATGCCTCGTTAATCTTGGCTAATAGTATATATATATATACATATATAATAATATATATATATATATATATATTATATAATATATATATATATATTATAATATAATATAATAATATATATTATAAATATATATTATATATATATATATATATATAATTAAATATTACAGTATATTATAGGGAACGATTTCGTGACACGAATCAGAACTCATCTAGTCTCAAAAGTTGACTCTCTAGATGCTTGCTTCGTTGAGGGGACATTCAATATTTTTTGTATCTTCAGTGTAAATAATATGTAAGTGAAATTAATATTTGTGTGAAATACAGTTATGTAAACAAAATAACATTAATGATAATGATAGTAATGAGAACGATAGTGATATTAATAGTGTAATGTCGGTAATTATATATATAATTATAAAAGATATATGATGATTAGCAATACAATGATATTGTGTTATTAATAGTATTGCTTTGATGAATGTGAATGTTATAATAAATATTAATGGATAATGATGTATAGATTCATTTTTAAAGAATTAATAATTATACATAAAGTTAAATTGTTTCTTTATAAAGGTATAGATTCTTTTAACTATTTCCTATGGTAAATGATATATTTATTTATTTAAACACGCTCGCACTAGCTGTCCGTTTAGAGCACTCGCCAAACCAAGCGAGTGTCCCAGGTTCGCAAACTGTCGCGGTATTGGGCGGAAAGGAAAAAATGTAGCTATTTCTTCCTTGTCTTAGCTTTGTTTGCTCGACTTACGAGTTACACCTCCTCCATTGATTAGGCTCTGCCCGTGAGTGACGTTGTTTACTTGTAATGATATATATATACTATATATATAATATAATATATATATTATATATATTATATATATATAATCATATATATATATATACTATATAAAGAATTAGAACATACAGTCATTTTGAATATAACTTTTTTTTTATATCTTTAATTAAATTTGAATGAGGGCCTTTTCTTAATTTTGCCGTATATATTTTTATTTCCATTGTTACACAAATTAGCTAAGTTACGGAAGTTTTTAGCATTATTCTTCGATTCAGCATGTTTCATTAATAAGAAAATTACAAAAATTACAATTTTATTGAATGTGAATTATTATTAAACATATCGATCATGAAAAGTAAAACATTGAAGAAATCATCTTTTTTCTCCTAGAAAATCGAACTCAAACTTATAGAATCTCATTTCACATTATTATATAATCATAAGTTATTGAAAAGCGCTTATTACAAAATATAAATATTGACAATAGAAATTACTAACTAAGGATGGACAAAACACTTTCATTATTATAGTTTAAGAAATAGATTTTACAATCTTTTAAAATATATGTTTTTATTTATCGGAAATTAGATTAGTTATCTTGCAAAATTAAAAAATGTTACTATTGAACTTATCTTATTTATTCTTTTAATTTTTTCTCCTTGTTACCTAGATATTTTTTTTCTGCTACTAATATTCAACGCAAAATTTACTTTTTTTGTTCTTCTCTTTCATTACTGTATTTCCCTTTATACTTTTCCTAATTTTTCTATTTTTTTTTCACTTTTAATCTCTTTTTCTTGCCACCTATTTCTTTGCTTGCATTCTTACTACTTTTCTTCCATTCTTTCTTGCTTCAAGTATTCTCTTTTTTCTCTTTTCTTTTTTTTCATTCATATATATGTTTTCTTCTATCTCTGTTTCCTATATTTTCTTTCTTTTTCCATTTTTCTTTTCCTGCATCTTTTTAATTTTTCCTCATCGGCTCACAAATTTCCTCCGTTCTCATTTACTGTCCCAGTATATACATATATATTTTCAATTTCAACATTTTTCATTCAGTTACCCTTAAATTATAAAAAAAAAAGTTTATCATAAAGTATATTTATCGTATTTATTTTTCTTAAGCTTTAACATTAGTTAAAGTTTATGTTAAAATATTTGTCATCGGCTGACTACTTCAATACAGGATATAGGGAAGGTTCCGAAATTGCAAGTCAAGCAGCTGGCTGGGAACTTGCTCCCTTTCCCTTAGTCATCAATGGAAACAAAAGAGAGTCTACTCTCTTACAATCTAAGTCTACTTAGATTATGCTTCAGAGCTATCAAAAATCTACTTTTGAAATAAAGTCTATTGCAATCTCGTATATCTAGTCTACTGATTACAGTATTCATAGTCTACTTCGAATACAGAGTCTACTTTGATTCCGCTAGGTCTACTTAGTGTACACTATGAGAAGTCTACTTCTGAAGTGCAGTCCACTTCAAACTAGTTTACTAGTTATCCCCACCCGTAGTCTACTATGAATACAGAGAGTCTACTCTCTTAAACCGCTAAGTCTACTTAGTGTTAAACTATCAGAAGACTACTTCTGAAGTGCAGTCTACTGCAAACTAGTCTACTAGTTATTTAATTCATAGTCTACTGTGAATATAGAGTCTACTCTCTTCTTAAGTAAGTCTACTTAGTGCTGAACTACTAGAAGTCTACTTCTAGATTACAGTCTGCTGTAAGTTCTAATAAAACTATATTGTATATATATTTCTGTCACATATTTTAAATAACTATCTAGAGTCTTCGAAGTTAGACTTTAATAATTATATAATATATTTATGATACTTATATATATTATATATATATTCCTGTCACATATTTTATATATATTTTATTATATATTCTATAGAATATATACTATAATATACTATATAGATATATTATATACTAAAAAAAATTTAGTTAAAATAACAACTTTTAGTTTATTCTACTTTTTCGGGTTACGGTGAGCTCCAACCTCTAAAAAGAATCTTTACTACTTTGGATAAGGTAGAATGAAACCTTACTTACCATTAT
>JABUQX010076670.1:0-20000 GCA_015478945.1 Trachelipus rathkii | reverse complement strand
TTTGTAGTCTTTGATTCAATAGCTTAAATATTCCTTACAAATAGGTAGTGAAAAAAGACATCAGTTTTTAAGGGGTCATCGAGGCTAACAAAGGAATAGGATGGCCAATATTGAATTTATCGTGTTTTGGATTCTTGGTGAACATCTTTAATATGTAATCTTTAATAGTATCATTATTATATATATTACATATTAATTTTATGAAGGGAAATTATAATGATAATTTATTCAGAAAAAAAAAACAAAAAAACAATTATATTAAATTAAAATGAAACGTGGTACTTAATTAATTTAATTTATAAATCTATATAATGTTTGTTTTAATCTAAGGGCATTTTTAAGCATATAAATTTACATGCTTTCCCAGGTGCTTCTGTAGTCTGTACACAATATACACTGTGCACCGCAGAAGTGCATATGTATCAAAACCCTCAATATAGAAGAATAAACAATTGACCGCTCTTAAAAAAAGTAAATGGGCCAAAACGGTAATCAGTATGGAATTGATAAGGAAAAATATAACAATTAAAAGGAAAAAAGAATGTGTTTGCGAGGGATAAATGGGGTCGCGATGATTCAATTATAGCATATTTCTGAGGAAGACTAATATGGAACTACATGCATAGTGTAGAATTATAAAAAATTTTTTTTGAAAGCCAGTCCGTTATATATATATATATATATATATATATTAATATATATTAAATATATATATAATATATATATATATATATAATATGATAATAATATATATATATATATATATAATTATATATATATAATATATATATTATTCTAATGAGTGACCTGTGGTACAGAGCTTAGGTAGTCTGATTTTGTTTGTCAGTACTAGAATTCTAATCGTTTAAATTTTAAGTTTGAAAAATTCAGTACTGTTAGTGGTGTGACATATGGTCCATCTGTGGATAATGTTGAAGAGAGTGCGATCTTCTGGGATAATCTGAATGGAGTGAGTAGGAGGTGAGTAGGATTGATTGTGTTGGATGACTTGAAATGGGAAGGAGTAGGAGGATTAAATAGGTGATGGTATAACAGGTGGTTTTTGGGATGTCGGGAGAAAATTGAGAATGGTAGGAAAGGCGATTGATTTTGTGCGGGAGAGAAAAGTATATGTGCCTAAGAAAACTCTTTTTTATAACAAAGAATACTTCATAAGTATACTGATTGGCATAAGGAGAGATGGCTATAGAAGTGAAAAGTATCGATCGAGTTTCTGTTTTTGAAGAATGATATGTTGTAGAGTATGTGTTGGATGTTAAATCACTGAAGGGGTTAGAATGGATTATCTGATCATTATGTTGTTTTCATGTAAAATTTATGTAAGTGGGGGGCTTGGATGGAAGGAATTGGTTATAAGGAGGAAGTGGTAGAATTATGAAGTTGATAAGTAAGTGAACAAGGTAATAAGGAAGTATTAAAAAGCGCTTGCAAATAAATCAGTTTGAATGTGAACAAAGTTGAAAGTGAACAAATCTGAGCAAATAAAGGAAAGCGTTGTTTAGCAGTGGCAAAAAGAAGATTATGTGGATGTGCTATACATAGGAAGTGAGAATGTGAACAGTGAGCGGTGGAATTTAAAGGTGATGCAAGCGGTTAAAAGTAAAAAAGAGCGTGGTTGAATGTAAAAAGCCAATGAGAAGGTTTCAAAAGAAAGATGTTTGGAATTATGTAAGGAAAAAAAAAGAAATACTAAAAGATGGCATACATAGAAGGAAAAAAAGAGTAAATGAACAATTTTGGTAAGGAGGACATGAATGGAGACTTACAAAGGAAATAGGAAGCTCTTCTGGAAGGAAGCACGCGAAAGGTTAAGAGTGAGAATAAGGGGAATCTAGCTTAGGAATACATACGAAGAGATGGTGCTTTTCGGTAACCGATTGAAATGGATGTGGGATAGTCGTGGAGAACCTTCGGAAAAGTCTGCATAACATTGGCAGAAATTAAGAGTGAGTGTGTGAATGTATGTGGTTTTGAATGTGCAAGAAGGAATAGTTATTTAGGGATGAGGTCATTAGGAAGGAGAAGGTAATGGGTAGAGTGAGAAAGTTGGAGATGGTAAATCTGCAAGGTATAGATGAAATTACTGGTTGAAAATGAATCAAAGACGGAGACGTAGTTGTGACTGAGAGGATTTTCGAAGTGTGAACAAGCTTTTTAGGAGGGTATATTCCGAGGAATTGAGGAGAGTAGAATAGTACCACTTATATAAGGGTAAGGGGGATAAAGGTAACTGTAGATGTTTTTGTAGGTGAATTAGTTTATTGAGTTCTGTAAGAAAGATATATGCTGGTATTTGGTAGAAATTGTGCGTCGAGTGACTGAGAGACTGATTGTAAGAACAAGGTGCGTTTGAAGTGTTGAGGATGTGTGTGGATCAAATCTTTACATTAAAACAAATTACATTGTCAACACAATTTTAAAATATTTTTTCTGTCCTTTTCATATGAAAATATGTTATTCTGTATAAACAAAAGGTGGTGCTTGTTTCATTTATGAAAACCAAAAAGTTCCATCACGCGACCGTTGTTTTTTTTTTGTTGAAACACCTCTCATAATTATCCAAATTGGTTACATTGAATTGTATCATTCCCGACAACTACTTCCCGGCGATATTTTAGTGGATTTTTTTGTCGTTTCCTCTTGTAGGCATATGTTGGTGTGTCCCTGATAAGAGACTAGTAAATTCAGCACATACTTTTAACTCCATCGCCCACTGAAAACGCTTTTCAAATAAGAGTGTCCTTGTGAAGCTTTCATCATGCTCATTGCACTATGCGCCAGGTTGGAGGGTAAATAGAAGGTCCAGATTTGAAGTCCATAAAGTGTATTTTTAAGACATATTGCAACCTATATCACGATAGCAATCTCACCATGATTTACGTATCAAGATATTCATGAGTTTTTCTTTGAGCTATATCTGAGATAGCTGTTATCCATTCTGAAGAAACATTGCACAGACTCATTATGAACCGAGTTATTATTTTGAGTGCTACTACTCGATGTCAAGAGGGGCGTAATTAATTTTACCTCCTTTCTAGACAGCGCTATTATTCAGAAACTGCTCTCCATTCGCGTTTTGATATGGTGGAGTAAGACTGTTTAGTTATGTAATTTTGGGGGAATTCATATATTTAACAACCCCACATACTTATATATACTGTTGCCAACTCCACACTTAAATTCGTAAAAGTCTATGGTGAATATCTGGATGACATGATGAAAGTAAAATACCAATAATAACACTATTCTAATATCAAGTAAGCTTTTCAAAAATATATTTTCATCAAAACTGTCGTTTATGTCAAAGTAGTGGATATATATAAAGAGAAGATACGGGAGGTAGTGATTTATCAACCTTAAGTAGGGTATTAGTCTAATACGTGGTTATTAAAGTGGTCCCAGGATTGAAATCATGCCTTCGAGGCAATCACTATTTTTCCACGAATGTATAGTGATTATTTTCTATCTCCAGCTATCCTAATTACGTGCAAATTAGAGAATACTTATAGCAAGATATATTTGCTTATAATCCCTGTTGCATGCCTTTAATAGTTCCTAATGCACTTCAGGCCCTCACAAAATGTGCCTTAAACTTTGTGTTACTTAATTTGTGAGTGATATTAAGCTAAGTTAGAACAGCACACGCGAGAGACACTGACTTTGTCAACGCTATCTACCTTTTTATTATACAGAATAAAAATTTTTCGTTAAGTTACACCAAAAAGGGGATATATCTAAGGTAGATATTTAAAAATAGTTAGTCCTAGTAAGATGAAGTAGCACGCGCTTTTGTGTTACAGCGATATAATTTGGCATATTCTAGATGTCAAACGAGCTCGTCGCCACTACATTGATGCATGAAGGGCTTGCTTCATCTTAAATAGCAAATTTTTATTAAAATATCTTTCTCCCACTGTAAACTTTTGAGACAATTTAGGTCTAAACTTAGAACCATTTATTTTCGAGCAAACTTAGACCAAGATTATTATTTAAGCTAAACATTGCAAAATGATGATCTTTCTGTGCGGTGTCGTCATCCACACTAGTACTCTAATATAATAATAGCTGCAATCCTCACACATTACTTACTAAAATAATAACTAAATATGATCATATAACCTATTAATCTAATAGATTATTCTAGACCACTGATAGCGCTATAAGAAAAACAATATCCTAATCGAGGTTATGTGAGAGTCTTATAGTATACTCGTACTAAGTAAATACGTTTATAAGCTCTTCCTGTTATCATTTTATGAAAGAGAAACAGTTACTATAAATTATAATAGATCTCATGATATAGTACATATAATGTCAGGATTACTATTGTATAACTATTATTTCATTATAATATATATATATCTGGAAAGGGTGGTTAATCTACTCTTATGAGTCAATACAGTATTAAAATTTCAATCACGGAGGTGTGCTTATTCTGCTTAAATCATTATACTAACCACATCTTCATATTTACTCCTCGAAGTCACGTGTTGAGTATGGAACTGTGAGTCATGCATAAGGTATTAAATGTAGAGAGTTCTATTAAAGAGAGAGAAACTATGCACTCGAGACAAAGTCTATGTCACAGAATCAAGAAAAAGCACCAATCCCTCTGATCCTACTTTGATTTTCGGTTCGAGCGCCGACACAATCATCATGTATACCAACCTGAGGCTGTCACACGGGACCAGGGGCAAAAGTTCTAATACCCCGGCTAGCGTTTTTCCCTTTTAAAAAACCCAATTTCCCAGATCCTGGAATGAATTGCAGATAGCATGTGGAAACCATGTAACTGTATCGCGAGTCGGCACAAATCTCTAACATCATGGTAACAAAAGTACAATTCTTTAAGCCATTTCTAACTAATTGTTTTGAAAAGCTACGTTGGTTGCGTCTTCCATGTAAGTTCTCTCACCACACATCGCAAAAATCAGTGTTCACGGAAATTGTATTTTAATCACTTAACGTGGAAATTATAAAAGAAACTTGAAGATCAGGATATAAAATAAACTATTTGGTAATTGTAGTTATAAATTATTTCCTATTATTTATCTATTAGTAATAAATATTAATAATAACAATAGGTACTATAAAATAACACAATATATATTATTACTACTACTAGTTATTTTAATTCTATATCCACATAAGATCTGTACATTGATATGCACCTATTCTCGGCTAACTATAAATTAACCTCATAAAAAGTTTATGAATCATTCCTATCTATAATATTATCATAATATAAAACCCTCCTATAGTCCTAATTACTCCTAATTAAATGACACCTTTATTCTGGCCATCATGCCAAAACTCTTATCATATCACTCTCTATTCAGACATTTCACGTTCACTGACTCAATATACCACTTTTTCTTTACGGTGAGTCTTACTACCAGCTACAGTATCGGTTCCCAGCAACACATCGCCAATATACATAAATTATCCGCTTATAATACAAACTCACGACTATCATTCCATTACTTTCTACACCACTATTACCAAACAATTCATCATTAACATATCTTTATCATATCCAGAACATAAATGCCGTGTAGATCACCTATTACAAACTCTCTATTAAATTGTTTCATATTATCCTTATACATTATTATTACTAAAGTTCTCACACACTAGCATGCCCCTAAGATTGTCTCATTACGAACAACACTAATTGAACTTTTATAGATATCTATATCTTCTTTTTCCAAGATACCATAATGAGTCCTCACTACTATAGTAATATACTAATTAATACACAGTTAACAACTATACTCACTCTAATATGATAAAGTAACCCTAGCTAGCACTCAAATGAAACTTAGTATCCTTTAATACAATTCACTATACAACGATTTAATAATTGAGAAAGCACCTAAAATTTCCTCACCAGCCACCTTTCTACAACTTTCCTACTACACTCCTGCATATCATCCGTTCCATTAATCATTATTACCTAAATCAACATATACCTACTATAAATTATATTTTATATAAAAACTCAGACAGCTTGTTTAGCTGCTACACTACCATCTAACATATAACTACAATACTAACACTGAGAGTGAGAGTGTCCAACTCATATAAACTCTAATAACCTTACCTATCTATGATTTAACATTTCAATAACACCCTTCACTTTATACACATACACTCTATATATAAGACCAATCTACTATCTACTCATAAATCTACAATCAAACCTTTCAAGATTTCCGATCACTGCAGTCAACAAAACCATAAGTCATAATATACCAGCTAATAATAATAAGTATATAGTATTTAGTAGGCAACCACTTATCTCACATCTACCCAATACTTACCATTCTCTATATCATCTATTATTAATCTAGACATATATATTAATATATGATAACCCTAAATATAAAATTTTCCTGCCACCATGATATATATAATTATATTCAATAACAAACCTTCAAATATATAACTTTCATAACCCCCATCCATATACTAATTAGATATCCAAAGGAGACATAACACAATCACCTGCTTCAAACTCCGCTATATATACTAATATAATTACATCTACACTGTGAGTATAACCATTATATATATATTTAATCTTACACCTACACTACGCCTCGCCATCGTATATAATACATTACTTATTAAGATTCCATTCAGAAGTCTTACATATAAATCAAACCATATATTAATTAGCCTAATCAAGCTCTTAAATGCATTAGCTTAGTACTTCAAAGTCTATATCATATCATAATATGTCACCTGTTTATAGCCAAATTCCACATAATAACCTAAAATACAATATATATATGATTTAAATAATATTACATGATTTAAAAGAGACTTATCATAATTATCAAATACCTAATCAATATAGCTATGTAATAATAATAATTAATAATAGAGGAATAATATTTAAAACTAATTAAATATATATATTATATATAATATAAAAGTAAATAATCTTATAAGAAAATAATATATATAATTTAAATATGGGAAAAAGTTTTAACGAGAGTTTCTGGAGATTCCTAATATTTTCCTTATAGTTACTCCCTCATTATTCAAATTAGGTACTATTTAATATAAGTGGTATTATATGACTTCCAGGTAGCGAGAGAAAATCAGTATTAATTAGTATCTAATATATTTATTAATAATTTTTTAGGGTATAAAATACATTAAACTTATTGGGCAATCACTAAACGCTTACTTAACCTAACCTAAATTAATTATCACTGTGAGAGTCATAACCACTTATAATAATTATCCATTTATTATATATAATATATATTATATTATATAATATATATATATATATATAATAAATATATAATATAATATATTATATTATTATATACTCCCATTACAATGGTCATAATTTTTTATACTATATAGTATATTGTATTTTAATCAAGAATTTATATTATCATTTTAATATTTTTGATATTTAGAGTTTTTTCTAACGAATAAAACATCGTCCAGGCCCAGCAAATTACCTATAGGCTAGCACAAATTGACCTATATTAAGCCTATACTAGTAGGCCCCCTATTGCAAATAAGATATCTAATAGAGCCAATAGCCAACTATTAATAATATAATAGAGGACCAAAACCTCTTATCATTAATATAATTAATAAATATTTAATGAATCGTACTAAACAAAAAAAATAAAAAAATATGAGAAATGTAAAAAAAAAATTATTATCAAAAATATTTTCTAAAAGTTTCAGAAAATAGTTTAAAAGTTAAAATAGATTAAATCTTTTTTAAAAGAAAAACAATTCTTGAGTAAGAATATATTTATGAAAGTTACTTGTTGTATGTCAACCAGCTTTAGGAGCTAATAAGTTGCAAGAGAGTAACAGCATTATAGCTATTTTAATATTTATACAATTATGTGTGAAGCTACTTTTCGCACAATTCTTCATGATTATTCTTCTTTATACCGCCATCGCTTAAATCATCATTATAGAATACATAATAGTTAACTATTAATAAATTTCAAAAGAAGATTATACTGTCATATCGCTTGACGACTCCGACTCCGCAGCACTGCTTGTATCTAATATTGAAAAGACTTTCACAGCTCTATTTGAGCGAGGTGAGGGCGGAAATTTATGAGCAAGTTTACAAATTATATCGAAGCAGTCTGCATACCATGCAATATAAGCCAACAGTGGACATATATTCGGAACAGTATTTTATAACACTAGCGTATATTATTAGGATATTTAACAAAAACGATTGTCTACTTGAGTATTCTCGTTTTCATTAACACACGTGAACTACGACGAGCTTATAGTCAATACGAAGGCGAAGCGCGGATGGTATTCACGTCGCAACTTTCAAAAGAGTAACGTGCCTGTTAAAATAGAGAGGAAATTATGTAACACATATTATTCTTGCCAGATCTGTCAATCCGGAGAGATGAGAATTCACCCGACACTTTAGAGAGATGTATATGACTAGTTAAATGTCACAGGCCCTGAGAAGTAAACCAGGGCTTTAACTTTTCATAAGAGTATATTACTATATTACTTACGAAGAAAAAAAATTATGTATATTATAGAAGAGAATTTATTCTTAATAAAAATCATTGCTTTAACAAAAGAATAATAATAGTAGCCCTTTGAGATGTAGTATAAATTAACACAGTGTAGTCGACATTAATAATCACTCTTACAGTAATTATTTTAAAATAAATATTTACTCAATACTAATCAAAATAATATAGGATATATAGTTAAAGATTTCAGCATTAAATTGGAATTTTAAATATTGGTTCAAGATGTAATAAAATATATTAAGTAATATTAATATATTAATATATTATATATATATATATATATAATATAATATATATTATATATATTAATATATAATTATATAGTAATATATATATATATATATAATATATATATATAATTATATATATATATATATATAAATATATATATATATTATATTATAAATAATATATATATATATATTATAATCACTAAAGAACTATCTTTTATCATACCAACTGTAAATATAAAAAAGGAAAAAATATCATATAAAAAATATATTAAAATAAAATATAAAGGAAAAATTTACTTATATATTGACAAACGTAAAAAATAAATATATGTATATATAGTATAATAATATAGAAGATGTATTATATATTATATATATACTTCAGTATCTAAAATTATATATAAATTATATAGTAAATATATATAAATATAAATATATAACTATTATATATAAGAAAATATATATATTATATAATAAAATATAAATTAAGAATTAATATTATTAAATTCTATACAATATAATATATTATTGTTAATAATATATGTTAATATTATAATAATTATATATTTATTACAAAAAGTTTCTTTATCACTTATTATTTGATTGAAAATGACGCTCATTTCCGACATACTATATACTATCTCTGTTTATCGCCATAACACCTTTATCATCTTTTAAAAACACTTTTCATCCTTTCATTCTTAAAGTATACTTCTCTTGATTTTCATTCCTTCATTAATCCTTAAGATAGAATGAACAGAAAAAAAAATACTAGAAAAGAATTCGACAAACAAAGAGAAATTCGGTTAAAGAATTCGACAAACAAACAAGAAAAGGGTTAAGAATTCTACAGAGAGAAAAAAGAGCGCGCACTAATGAAAAAGCGCGCCAATTGTAATCAGGATTATTACAGAGGTATAAAATGTTCTAATTTATAGGCAAAGCAAAGATCTTCCTTGCTATGGTTCGTTTGCGTGGAGAAGGAATAAACTTTATCATTTATACAAGTAAAATCGTGAGTGAGACTTGATCATAATTGTTATAATATTTATTCCAGATTTAACAGGAAAAGTTCTAAAGAAAGGTCCAGGAAAGAGGTCACAAAAGCGCTTCATATTTTATAGTTTTTCAATATTTATATAGTTAGCAAGTTCTGCGATTTTTGATATAATGTCACTTTATGTAACTTCCTTTAAAAATAAGTAGTATCAAGATTTAACTTGTAAACATTAAAATGGACATGTAATAGTTAAGGTTGTAGATTTACAGGTTTTTCTCTAAAGACCACATTGACTCAAAATAAAAAATATTAGTATAACGCACTATTGATAAAATGATGTAGGATGAGCCGAGAATAATTAGATATTAAATTCTATCAGAGTACTGCCTATACAAAACTTATTAGTTAATAATGAACCTACAACATTATTGTAATCTGAGTTAAGGCAAACACTAAATTTGGATTGCCTTCAAATAAATGAATTAACTGTACGGAAAATTTTACTAATGAATATTCTAATTTAAATTGAGGTTTGGTATCCTTACTGACCGCTGGATCTGAACTAGTTACGTCACCAGTGGCGGAGGAATTTTTACTGTAATATTCAAGTCTTTATTGTGAATTGGACTCACTTTTCTAACTCGTCCCTATGTGGTATTATCTACATATCCTAATTTTTGGGGTGACATAGTGCGAAGACCATAGTTTGAATGAAAATCTAAGATGCTGATTCAGGTGGTAAATACAGACCATTTTATAATAAATTTTGTGTCATACACTCCGGGCAGAAGATTGCTTCATAAATTAGAAGCAATACAATACCTTTCATTTTTTAACAATATGAACTTTTTTACTATATTAACCTGTGGTGCCTTGCGCTTGCCTCTAAATTTTAAAAAAATTATATTTTTTTTACTTTTCTTTTTTTATTGTAAAAACAACCTTAATCACTAACTTAAAGATGTAACCGAAAATGGGAAAGAAGATGCTGAACAAAACCGGGTCTCCTACATCTAACTTACAAATTAACCTTTGATAATAATGTTCTAAAAATTGTTGACATATTATTTATGGGTTTTTATCTATGAGTTGGCGTAATTTGCAAGAGAATATCTCTCCAAATTCATGAACTAGCGCAATTGTTTAAGGGGCCAGCTTTAATGGGTCTCTGATTGTCTCTATTAATTGTAGAATTTTTGGCACCTTAAATTAGATGATTTATTTAAAATTAAGGGTAATTGGACTGATGTGATTATTTTGAATTAGTAAATAAAGACCACGAACCGATGTCTGTTGTCTGAGAATATAGATCAATATCTCCAGAGGTACTATGATGTTTGTTTGTGAGTAAGGTCAGGGAACTGTGACACTTACTAACAAACCTCGCGTGTTAGTTTTATGTGCGAGGCCCGGGATTAAGGTATGATGGACCCTAGTGGATATACGCGTCTAGACACCATACAACCAGAACCGGGGAGAGCTTGTTCTTTAATCCTTACAGATCTGTATGTTTTAATATTATTTTCTATGACCGACCTTAAGACATTCCAAACATCTATAATGTCCCATATGTTCCAAAATGACGTGGTTTATTGGGAGACTGAGTACCTTTAGTGAGGAACCCACATCTCCGCACCTTTACTTTATCTTCATAGAATATGCCACTGAAACAGAGTGTTATTGACGAACGTTCACCGTGGAGACACTTAGGGAGAACTACTCATTTTAAGAAAGATCCAGAAGGCACCTACAAACGGCCTGAACTCTTCATAGAGTTCATTTTTCTTTATGAGGGTAGAATCCAGTACCTCTTTGTTGGGTGCACTGCCCATTTGATATTCTTTTGTATCAAAATTACTTTTAAAAATTAAATTATTATTGAACATTATTTTCAAAAAAACAATTGGGTGTTATTGCCTCCAATTCAGAGGCACCAGATCTATAGGTTAGGGGTCTGGAATTAATGGCATTTTCTATGTCAGACAGGGTGATAAGAAGCTCAAAATAAGTCACTTTACTTTTTCATACAGCTTTATACAGACACTGTTTCATTACTTTTATTAACCTCTCCCAATGGCTGTTTTGCCATGGAGAAAAGAGGTTTACTTTTACATGTTTGATCTGATTTTTATCAAACTTCTCCTTGAAAGCATTAGTATTAAAGGACTCTTCTATTATTTTACACCCCTTATTGAAATATAATGCATTGTCACTATATATGTATGATGATATACTAAATTTATTACAGAACCTTTTGAAGGCTAACAGAAAGTCAGAGGTGTTCATAGAGGGTACTAGTTCTAAATGTACAGCTCTGATGTTTAAGCAAGTGAAAATTAAGATGTACATTTTCTCTAACTTTTGAGGTGTTGTTTTTTGACAATATACATGAAGGTAAAAATCCAATTACCTGTATGTGGTAAGGTTTTATAAGATTCATGTGTGTTCTTGTATGTCAGTGAAACGTGGGTACCTGTAAGAAAGAGCATTGTACTTCTTGCATGTAATGCATTCCAATAATACTGATCTTACAGCAGCTCTACCTTTAGGTATCCACACACCTTGATTTCTGATGTAATTAGGAGTAGTACCAATGCCAAGATGCTTACGTTGCTCATGAGGCATAATTTTAATATAATAGCAATGTAAAGTCATGATTTCTTCCCATTAATATAGGATTAGCTTTGGTTCATAGCTGATAAGAAGAGCCTTATTAATCCTGCCCTTCCTAAATAGCCTTTTTCGTCAAGCGGAAAAGATTTAATTTTAAACCAAGGGAGGAATTATCTGAATCTTTTCAAGGAGCTACTTTTACTTTTTGTCATTATCTTTCAAAAATTTAATTTCATTAGCAAAGGATTGAATTTGATTTATTTTTTTTTTCCAATACCTTACTGATTTTTGCTGGTAATCAACATTTTTAATTTTACTAAGCCATTTAAAATCCAGGCAGTGATTCTAAAGACTTTTCGATAGCATGAAAATCAATTCTAGTGAATAGTACGGAACATGATTTTTTTAATTATTAACATTTTTACCATAATAAGGTAAAGACTCTGTGGCACACTCAACATAGATACTGGGCCAATGTCTAGAATCATTAGTTAAGCCAAACAGGGACCATGATACCACAGAGCAAATATCTTAAACTTTTTAAAAAGTTAAACCCTAGTTAAAAAATCACCAGGATTTTCTGCTTATTTTTATTTACATACTTATAATGCACATTTACTTTATACTTGTTACAGATATTAAATACTTTTATTTTGTACAACTATTTAAAAACTTAGATTTAGCTTGTTTGTCTGGTTAATAACCAGCTCAAACTACTTTTGAATCCACAGCAATATTAATGTTGAATTCAAAATATATATTACTGTATGCTTCCAAAATATTGGGTTAAGCATTTCAAGGCCAAAATTAACCCCCATCAGCTCCAGGAAGGGATACTTAACTCCCTAGGCCTATTGGAAGGAGCTACCTTGGCTAGCAAATATAAAGAAGCTTTTGTTATCATCATCCACTCCATAACAATACAAATCCATAAACACTATGGAACTGTCACAAAAAATGCAAGCCATACTTTACCCTTCAGAAAAGAGCTTCCTAGGCTATTCAATCGTATTCCAGATTTTCACATCATTTGCGTAGTTATTACCAACTTTAGTATATCTCAGGCACTTTCTCATCCACCAAGCTATCTTTTTGCTGTTGCTGCCACACTTGCCTCATTCAACAATTTACCCCTAACCAAAATAGGAAGCCCAAAGTTAAGAGGATCGAAAAGCGGAAAATCTCAGACAACAATTACGCTTGCGAATTGAATATACTCTCAATATTCTACTTTAGTTGAATATGCATACAGTCAATCACAATTGAAACTATATCCCAAGATCTTTCCACAACAACTTGAATGCTCTACAAAGGATTCTTCCTTGAACTTAACACGCAAAGCACCCGAGTTGCTATTCCAAGATCTCAGATAAAACCCCTTCTTCCATGCGTTTTTTACATTGATGATAAAATACCAACTATTCTCAACTTTTTTCTTGCATGCTTGTAAATATTAATTATCCACATAAAGCCTGAGATAATATTTAGTACATCTATATCATGTGGATATTAGAAAGCTGATATTTCATAAATAAGCAATATAAAGGAGAAGAAGTTAAACCCAATATTTAAATGACCGGTACCTAGTAAGCTTCTAATTTCCCGTGTAAACCACAAAAAAGTGAACTTATTCAATGTCCACTTCATCCTTTAACCTTATCATCAAAACGTTGTTTTTACATCACTTTGACAACCAGTACGATTCGTTCTTGAACCACAAGTAGTAGCTTTGAAAAAAGTGAATTCATGAGGTATAACCACTGTAAGCAACCTCATTCAAAGATGGAAGAGTTTATTACTTTTAAGGGAACAATTAAATACTGGTCTTATTTTAGTGGTTATTTTGCTGGAACTTTTATCATGAGGAATATTTATAATTTACAATAAATCTGAAGAAAAAACATTAAAATTTAATATTACTTTTTTGATTCAAAATATAAAATTGACTTTCAAAAAACTTATTGTATTCATTTATTAAATTATTTGAGTTAATTTATCAACACTCTATTAGCTATATTTAAAGATATTTTAAAATTATTAGGAACTAATTCTATTTTGTCTTTATACCAAGGAAGGCTTACATGATAATGGTTGTCTTTGAAAATCATATTCTGATTAAATAATTGCACTTGACATTTATCTACAGTGTTCAGAATGTCTTCGTTCTGTTTGATACCCAATGATTCCAGGCTAAACAGATTTTCCAAACCAATTGTCAATATCAGAATCCAAAAACTGTTAATGGGATTTGAAATAAATTTGATGTTCCAACACGAAATACACTTGTGTATTCAAGCCTTCTGTTATTACATTCAGAATCATTTTTAAATTATTGCATTTTTGTTTTCAACTTTTGACTGAGTTACAAAATTATTTAATCTTTTACTTTTTTGGTTTCAACCAAATGCACAATTTTTCTCTACACAGTTATTGGAAATAATTACCTATTGGTATTAATTTTATTATTGCCAATATGTAAACAATGGCCACTTGCAAAAAAGTTACAGTCTGAAAGGATGGAAACAAGAGTCTATTATTTCTATTCCAAGCAAAACATCTATTTTAATATGACTAAGAACATTAGAATATTAAAACATTAGAACATTAGCAAGAATTTAAACCATTAATTTCAATTATTTTAATAACATCTGAAATGCCATTTACTTTATAATTTTATATTTAATTCATAAATTTATTAAGAAAAGGAATAAAAAACTATTTACTTTTAAAAATTTACGCCAATTAATGTTTGATGAAACTTTTTAATTTAGAGCCAATGAAAGTTTGAACCTTCATATTCTATTATAGGAAGACTATTATATTAGGTATTAGCTTTTCAGCAGCTTCTCTTGAAATATAAGACCTACTACTAGCTGTATCTATCAAACATCTTAAAGTTTTTTCATTACCATTAAAAACCATATTTAAAGAAGTGGTAGGTGGAATATATTCATTCTCTAAACTTTGATGAAAAGTTATGCAATGATTGGTCGTTGTATATTACCACCTCAATTTTATGAACATGACACAATGATTCAATTTCTGATCTACTTCCACATTTACACGGAAACCTCATTTTATTATTATTACCAAAACACTGTGCTTGTGGATGGTTACCAGCACACTGTTCACACAACCCCAACTCTTTAATTCTATTAATTCGACCTTCAAAATTGTTGTACACAGGACATAGTCCTAAAGAATGTGGCCCAGAACATAATTTACAAATTTTCTCAACCTCTTTTTACTTTATTACCGGAGGTTTGAAAATTGGCTAAAGAATGCTGTTTACTTGTAGCATTTTTGATGTTTCTTTGGCAGTTAGTAACAGTTGTTGCTTTATTGTTTAATTTAAGTTTGTCACCTACTGTCTTTCTGAGAAACTAGTACATTGAAAGCCTTCTTTCTGGTTTGTTAATTCTTGTTCTTCATTTATGTCAGATAATTATGACCTACTTTTCTGATTAGGTCCTTTAGAAAATACTTTAGGTAGCTTTTTACTACTATATGTGACAACAAGCAACTAGCCTGGACTCTTTGAGATAGTAAAATCTAATTTATGAACTTTAAGATCATTAAAATAATTGCCCTTATTTTTATTCAATGCTTTTTTTAAGGATTATAAAATCTTTATCATATTGTGATTATATATTAACAGCTGGAGATGAGGCAAACAAGTCAGTATTTATAGTAGGTATGGCCAAATATTTAGCTTTTAAACAATTCTAATGCTACTTTATAATGTTCTGGTTTGATAGATAAATGAGACACAATACTTAAAGGATAGTCCCTCAAAAAGCTTAAAAGTACATTAATTTAACAGAGTCATTAAGTTAGGGTTATTCACAAATTCTTTCAAAGATCTTGATTTAAAAAAATTTGCAAAACTAAATTTTATTTCAAATCAGCCATCAAATACTGTAGACAGGTACGATATATGTAATAATTTATTATTAAGGAATTAATTGGGATGCGCGTATATAATTTATTTTTGTTATTTGGGTGGTAGTGATGGGTGGAATTATGTTATTTAATATTTTATTTTATAGAAGGACTGTGTTAGGATGAGGTATGAGATTTAAGTTCTGTGCTTGGCGATTGTAATCGGTCTGTGTTTTAGCGAGAATTAAATGTACAGTTACAAGAACTCACTTAATTTAATTCTAATTTGGCATATAGAGTGAATAATCATGCTCTGTTTTTGACATTTCATATTGCAGGGTTGGTATGGTCTATTTATTTTTAGACCTATTCAATTCTCAGATAATCTCATCTTATAAAATCATAACTATCTTTAATATCTCAATTATCTTATTTGTGAAATTTTTAAATAGTAAATCTAAATTTAATATATTTTATTAATTCATTTTTTATTTTGATTAATGTTTAAATAATATAAATGCCGTCAGTAGGAGATTTTTTGTATAATTTAATTATCTATTTAAATTTTATTTATATTTACTTCAATTTTTATAATCCGAAATTTATTTAATAAATTATGTAACAGAAATATTTTTTAAAATTTTGACAAAATTCATATTACTCTTCATTGTAGTCTCAATATAATAACTTAATTCAAAATTTAATTTACTTATAAAAAAAATAGCTTAAATATTGTGTCACCAATATGAATCAAAAAATATATAGCCTACAACTACCCTAGGCCTTCAAAAAAACTTTTGTTGCCACAAAAACTGATGTTCAGCCCTAGGGCAGCCTGATTTCAGGCACTATTATGGTATTTCAATTAAATAAACCATTTGTTTAAAGAAACACAACCACACAGTGTTATTGTTATTATTAAACATAATTACTACAATTGAATAAATATTATTCAAATAATTACACACTAAATAACAAAAAACGAATCTTGAAGTAATAAAATTTTAGTCATGCAAAATGTTTTAATTTAGTGTTGTACAATTATTGATAAAATTATCTAGATTATTTAATCGTAATAGAAATGATACTTATTAATTTCTACCGTATATTTTCTATCAATCTAAATAAAATACTCTAGATTATTATACTCATAATAAATTTATATAGATAGAAACTAAAGTCATGACTTGAACTACTCACTAAAATGATTCACATATCATTTTAATTATTTTGATGCTAATTCTTCATGCTGCAATACATTGAAAGTAGCAACTTTGTTGAATTGAATCACATTTTTCTAACTAATTTTTGGAAGTTATTGATAAATAGAAAAGTTACAAAATTAATTACAAAGTAAGTCAAATGATCATGTGAATATAAGATGAAAATAATGTTTTTCATTATACATTCTAAAAATGAGAAGTATTGATTTTGATGATGCAGCAAATGGATAAAGTAAATCAACGTGTAAGTAAAACCCTTTCTCAAAATATAGAATATCTGTTTAATTAATTTTATAATACATGCTTTAATCAAATATTGGCGTTTCTATAGAATCGATGACCCTTTTTCATAAAATATTTCAATAAAATTTTCTAATTTTCATATTTTTGTAATAGATAGTTAGGCTCTTGTCTAAGTCCATTCTCAGGTAACTTATTTAATTATTTTTATTACGAATATTTTAATGTGATATTATTATACTAATAAAATTTTTATCTTATTCGTCCGTAATCAATAATTATAAAAAAAATTTTATTTACTTCTTTCAAAAGTCTATACTAGTATTCTAGGGGGGAGAGGGTACTGTGCTGTGGGAGTTTTTGTATGATAATACCTACTCTAATAAATCCTTTATATATAATTATAGATATATATTTTGTAACTGAATATTAATTATCGAATACTTCATATTAAGATAGTAAAATAGTAAATAAAATGGCAGGAAAATTCCAATAAATGTTTGAAATTAGTTTTACCTTTTCTATAAACTAAAGACATAATAATTATCCTTATTTTTTAATTAAATACTTAAATTTTATTCAGATATTTTGAGATACAATTTAAACTCTATACAGTTTTACTGAGGCCATATTACTGAGGCAATTGATATAAAATATTATTGTAATAAGCTCGTGATATAAACTTATTAATGACACTTCATTTGTTTTTCTATATTAATTTATTATTTTAACTATAATACAAAATTTAGAAATTAAAGTTAATAATGAGAATCTAATCTCAAACTTTATTGAAAACCTCGAATACTTTAAATATTGACAACTCATTATTCGTGTTCTACTAGTCTAATTAACTGAAAGATTAACTGAATTGATTTTTACTGATTTTTGAGTGAAAGTGCCTGTGACTATATTCCCGCTGTCACATTGATTATGATATTTTTAAAGCCTATTGATGACTCATAAATACTGATATTTTTATACTGTAGTTAAAATATAATTATAAAATGATATATATATATATTTAATAGTTATTATTAAATATTAAATTATTCAAAATATAATATTATATATATGTAGTACTCCATTGTTTATACTTTGTTAAAATTAATTATAATTTATTGTTTCATAAGTACTTATGCTAAGATTTAGCATAAGTCAAAATGAAATATTAGCATATAAAGTCGTAAATGTGAATAATTAAATATATATAAAAACTCCGTTTCCTGTATTAGATACTCTATTCAGTCATAGATAAATATTATAACTCTAATAATTATAGAATCAGAATGATAAATATATATAGAAAATCACTCAGATTTATACTCTTTTCCCAAAATCCCTCCTTACCGACAAGAGATGTGAACAAATTTTATAGGAATATAATGTATCCGCCCTACGGCGACTATAATTTCGAATCTCTATCTCGCCAAGTTAATTTCCAAAAGTAAATAGAAAAACGGAAGAATTAAGCGATGGTAATATAAGTAGTTAAAACTGAATTAATGAATCGTCTCAGTGATTTATTTATACTACTAATTCGTTATTATCATATACGAAACAAATAGAGGTATCTCAACAGAAGGACTTTTATTACTTACTTTTCTTATGATTATGATAATTTTTTCTTAATCAATAACTTTTTAAAATTTAATGAATCAAAAAAAATTTATATTTTGCATGTATCAATAGGAATAATAACAAAATTTTACGTGGAGTTCTTTCCAGCAATTCAAAATATATAAATCCTAATTTTTTTTAATATATATCTTTGAAAAAGAAATTAGCTTATTATATATTTTAATATATTTATACTTTATTATATAATTGTTAGTTATGAACCCCGGAGAAAACACACCCTCACGAATATTTCAATTCTAAACGCTAACTTCTGCAAAACAAACAAAATGTATATAAAGTAAAACGATATATCTAAACTATAAGAACAATTAAAATGTATGCAAACAATACACTTAAGGAAGATGACTTCAATGATACCAAACGAAAATAGATAATATTGATACTTTCGAGGACATCAATATTCCATTTTTTAATTAATCTTTGAAGTCAATGATATTATTCTGAGTGATCATGGTACTTTTATGCTTCAGCGACACAGTTATTATTTGTATAATTAATTTTTTGCAGCGAATTATGTAAATTAAATTTTTTCCGTGAGATTAGGTATGAAGACTTTTTATACTCTATTTAAAGATAATCTCTCTCTTTTTTTAAT
>JABUQX010076669.1:12500-34331 GCA_015478945.1 Trachelipus rathkii | reverse complement strand
TTTCCACCATAACATTGGATCAGCATCGATTTTCGTTCCATAAATGGTGTTGCAAAATATTTATCCACAGTAGTTTGAAAATAGATATTTTCTAATTCATGTTGTTTCCTTCTCACTGCTGCTTCTATGTTTGCATTTTAACTTTTTCTAGTTTGATCATTCCACTTGGTTTGATTGTACTGAATGTTCTTCATTTCTTTCTGACGATTTTTCCATGTCATCAAAAGCACTTCCAGAAAAATTGAATGGTTCCTTCTCAATATCTGCCGTTCATTTTCAAATTCTTCATGTGAATCTGCATGAGATGATCATTTTGATCATCATTTTGTTCATCAGAATCTGATATTAATGTAATATTTTCTTAATCTTTTATGAAAATTTTACTTCTCTTTAAACATAAATTTTATTTATTCATATAAATAATATCAAAAAGAGCTAATTTGTAATGTGGATTTAGAACTGTTGCCAGTAAATAAAGTTTTTTCTTAATGGTCAAAACGTTCAGTAACAGAATTAATAAGTTCATCTTTCATGTATGTACACCTAATCCTTTTCAAGTTTTGCTAATAGTTTTTGCCAATGCATTAACGCAGGTATTACAAAGATAAATCTACATCATCATCATCGCTCTTTTAGTTATTTCTTCAAATGCCTGTAGCAATCTAATTATATCTCCATAGCTTCCAGTGATTTGCATTTAAGAAATTTTTTTTTTTTTTCATAGAAAAATTGTTTTTTTTTTTTCCGAATTTGAAGAATATATAGAAATTGCAATTTTTTGCTTTACGATACTTGCAGCATATAATTCGATGAATTCCATCTTGTTTCCGACATCTTGGATAAGCTTGTGTATTATTGACAAATTTGAAGATTTTTGAATTTCAGTTAACTTAGTTGTAGCAATGGGCGATCTACTAAAATGACCTACAATTTCCTTACATAAAATAATTAAATCTAATATTTTTTAATATTTAGCATCATGTATTACTAGCTGTAAGAAAAGAATAAAAGAAGTCTCATTTATACAACTGTCGCCCCATTACCTTTGTATGTTTGGTGCTTAGCTCAGTTAGGAACAACATAATATTTCTTGTTTTTAAATCCCAGCTCTTAAGTATTTCCTCACTTTTGACATATATTTCTGCTGAATGAGAAACACTAAATCTACTGATTGTTCCACTCTCCCTTTGAAAATCTTTATCAATCCAAGGCCCTCTGACATATTATAAAGCTTTCATTTGTGATATGATCAAGTCCAAGAATTCTAGTCCACAAGTTTGTGGATTTCTTGCAGCTGAAGTGTTATTTTGTTCTTACCCTTTTATATATATTGTTTGGTTGGATATCTCTTCTGAAAAGTACCTCTTTGATGGAATATTATATTGGCATACGGTGATTTATGTAAGCTCTTAATTCAATGTATTCAACAAAAAATTCCACATTACGCACAGCAATTCATGCCTCAATTTTGAAATGAGATTCTGTGCTTCTTTTCTATCATTAGTGTCCCAAATCTTTGTTTTCTGTTATTTCAAATCAGTGTAGACTGAAGAAATTTTTTTAATTAGAGGTAGAAGTTTGTTGCAGTACATGCGTAATCATCTGCTGTGTCTTTGATATAATGGTTTTTTTTTTTCCGCAACTTTTCCCTCTGAGAGTCAGATATTCTTATCTTCAAAATATGTGGTTTATGTTCTTTTTCAAGATGATCCATAAGTATTGTTGCTTATATATTTTGAATTTTCTTTGGGTTTCCTCTTGATAGTTAATGTATTCCTAGTAGCGCACAAGACACTCAGCTTTATAACTTATGCTTCTTTAATTCTGTAAATTATTTTTCACTATTTACATATAATTTATTAGATGTTATTATTTGCAGTTTTTATAGTAAATTAGATTAAATCTATAAAAATTATCGTAATATTTTTTTTATTTAATATCTATGCTAAAGTTTATAAATGATATAATATATATATAAATATATAGATAATTATATATATATATAATTCATTCATTAAAATAGATTTTAATATATATATATATATATATATATATAATAGTAAAATTATTTATTATTTAATTATATTATAATAAAAATAATTATATATATAATTATATAGTATATATGGTGTAAAGTATAAATGGAAATTTCATTCCCGCCGAGACTCCGGCCTCCGGCGCGCGGAATGTAAAAATTTTCATTCCTCCGGCTCCGGCCTCTCCGGCCTCCGGCCAAAATTACTCTTCAATGGATTGGAACGAAATGAAGACAAATGAACATTGATGGTATCGACTCCAACAAATGGAAAAGAAAAATAATTCTACATATTAAATAAACATTTTGCATTTTGTTAAAAGAAATAAAAAAAAAAGAGGTAAAATATAAATTTATTTAATGTTAAAGTTTTACATGAAATTAAAAAAAAAATGAATACCGCAATCAAATATAAATGGTATAATAAATGTATTATAATCCACACTCCAGAAACATTCCAAAATAATCTTTATATAGAAGGTATATAAAGCACATTTTTGCATTTTTTCTGGGCGTGGGTTATAAGACTTTAATAGTATTCATATATCATCAGTCCAACACAAAAACCACGAAATGTGCAGATTTGTAGTTTTGAAGAAAGATTCAAATGTTCGCATAAGAATATAAAATTCCATCTCGCCAAACAACGAACCGAAAACATTGGTGCATTCGGGATTGAAAACTTCGAACGTCAACCCTAATAATAAAGCGAAAAACGGCAAACATGGACATTCGTGATTTTAGAATTGCACTGACGATATTTCAATACAAAAAACATTTAAGGCTTATTCAACTAGTATCTCCCTCTTCTTCTTCAGCCATTTTAACAACATTTCTCTGAGCCTTTGAAAAAGCTGCGATCAATCCGGAAAGCTGAAGTTTTTCTGAGGAACCCGCAAGTAGTCTATGTTCTATATTAGCAAGCTCAATCACCAAATCAATACGAACAGACATAGGAAAATCAACTGTAAAAGAAGAGTTAATTAATAAATAATAATAATAATAATAATAATAATAATAATAATAATAATAATAATAATAATAATAATAATAATAATAATAATAATAATAATGAACGCCTCGTGGCGCAGGAGGTTGACTCGCCGACTCTCATACGAGAGAACGTTGGTTCAATCCTCCGCGTAGCAGTTGGAGTTTTATCTACCTGGGGTCGAGAATTAAAACTCGACTGCGAACACGTTGGTGGCACTGGTTTGGGATAGCCGGCCTTAAAGTTCAATTACCTGTAGTCCCCCGTGTTACCCTCCGAAAAGGGGATAAAGCACGTTACGTTAAAATAGTTTTTTAATAATAATAATAATAATAATAATAATAATAATAATAATAATAATAATAATAATAATAATAATAATAATAATAATAATAATAATAATAATAATAATAATAATGTGACCTTGTCCCATACATAATACTTAAGTCTTCTTCCACAAATTAATTATCTACAGTATATCTTTCATTCTTCTTCCTTTACCATTTTCTATCTATAGTGGTAGCTGGGTTTGGGTTCTGCTCCTACTTATTTATACCCTAGAAATGCTCATGCATGCCTCGGGTTCCCGGTGCACGTTTGAGCATCATGGGGGAAGTGTTGTCAAAACATAATCCATAAGTCTTCTTCCACAAATTAATTATCTATATCTTGAGGGGAACTTCTCTAGGTAATTTCTACCTAGGATCCGGACTACGCATACGACTCTGATGATGATAATAATTCTCAATCTCATTAAAAATCTAAATTTACAAAAGTTAACATAATACAAAAAGAGTACCTCTACAATTATTAAAAAAGATTACACAAAAACTAACATTAGAAATATATATTAAAAACTAAATCCTTAATATTACAAAAATATAATTGCAAACAAATAATCTTACTTCTATGAACTAAAGTATGGATTTCGGTGATGACATCTTGGAATGCTAACTGCGATATTTCGGGATAAAAGTTTCTATCTGTATCAATTTGTCTAATTCCAATTCCGTTAGGAATATAGCAGTTGCTTAAAACTGCTACAGATCAAATTTAAATATAAAAAATAGTCTGATTCATTAAGTTTCTATAAAATATAAAAAAATTTTTAAAAAAAAAAAAAAAAAAAAAAAAAACATTCAAATTGCTTTGAGAAAATAGTTCATTTAAGAAAAGAACAATAATGGCTACGGCTACATACTTTTATAACTTGTAGCTATATTTTCGTTAAGCATCCAATTGAGAATGTTTTTAATATCCGATTTCAGAGGATGACCAACACAATTGTAAACATTATCTTCATTGACCTAAAGAAAACATTACTAAACTATATTCTCTTAAGAAACATAGTTGTATTATAAATCCACAACTCAACTAACAAAAAATATACTTGAAAACAATAATTAAAAATTACTATTATTTTCGTATAAATATTACATAGCATAAAAGACCTTGAACATTTAGAGTGAAAATAAGTCCATGACATTCCATTAACAAACTATTTTCATACATCAAAATCACGAAGCAGATGGTTTAATATGAAGCAAACAAACTAATTATTATTTTAAAAAATTTTACCATTACAACATTATTAATAATATAAAATGTTACTCTTGAAAGTGAAGCAAAATAAAAATGAAAAATATTATCAATATTAGTTTATATGATGGTATTACACACTTGTCAGAAGCTATATTTTTTAACAACCTCAAAAGAAACAAGTATTGCTATTTTATTTGAACGTTTTGTACATGCGAGTCTATTTCATTCAGTTTACTTACAATATCAAATGCCATTGATGTTGACTGAAGTATATTGATAACTTTTCTCATATCTCCCTCTGATAGTGTTAATAATGATTTTACTCCATCTTCTGTGACATTTAAACTGCAATAGAAGTAATAACTGGTGAGATAGCAGTAATTATCTTTATCAAAAGTTTTACCATGTTAAAATTTTTCACTCGGTCTATTATGTCTTAGAACTAATAAAATTTACACTCTATGTTCATAATTCAGATATCAACAAGTGGAAATGTTTGGTTTCCACATTCTGCCATATAGCAAATAAAAGTTGACTAACTGACTCATACTGCGGCAAAAGACGAGTCATCACTAAGATGTAAATTTACATCCCCTCCTTGAATAGGGCTCTGCCCGTGAGTGGCGGTGACCACTGTAAAAAAAAAGAGGTGAGAATATTGAAAAGAAAGAGAATATAATGCAACAACTAACTACATTTGAAAATATTGGGAAATTGCTTCTTGAAGAGATATATTTAATAGATGTCGCAAGTAATAATATAATAATACAATCCAATTACTTTTATATATTTAACTTAATCTTGCCACACTAATCTTCCATGCTTTTAACGAATCCACACAGAAAAAAACATAACTCCTTAACAGTTATTAATTATTATGTCAATTCAAGAAGAGACAGAAAGTCAGTTCTTTTTTATTGTACAAAACGTTAAACTTATTTCAAGTCTTAAAACTCTTTGCTTGTTGAACAGCTATGAAGTATTTCCTAACAGTCTCTTGCCCTCTTGGTTCCCCAGAACTGGGAATAGGGTCCCCAAAAGTCCACCAGAAATCAGAAGCATGACGAAGCGGGACCCCAACCCAGCTACCACTGTCCTTTTATTCACTTTTTACGACACGCAGAACGTACGTTGTGGAAATTCTTTCTCCCCCACAAACAGGAATATTTCCTAACAATAACATTAAAATTTTAAAGTTAATATTAAAAATAAATTATTTTAATACAAATTGGCAAATACTGTGATTTTTATGTCGATTCTAGAGAATGAATATTTAGCTTGTAACGTTCAGTAAATGCTGATAAATATTTTATAAAGCATTTACGGGGATAGAGAAAAAATCGATGCAAAACAAAAACGCTTAATATATTATTGCAAATGTCTGGAAACGGAAATTACAAATTATTATTATTATACATCAGCTGCTCCTATTCCCCCATAACTAGGGGTGGGGTGCGCAAACATGCACCAGAAATTCGAGGCATGCATGTGCATTCTTAGGGTATAAACAGGTTGTAGGGGGACCCAAACCCAGCTACTATATTATTATTTATTTATTTAATACGAAGAAGTAAACTACAGTTGGTAGGAAACATTTAGAACAAAAACTAAGGTACACCTTATAGAGATAAGTTTAAAATTTATGAATATTTACGAGGTGCTACCCAAAAGTTCTGGGAATTTGACTGTAAAATAAAAGTTTCTTACCCTACCTCATAGTTTTCAGTCTCCTGAGTATCTATACAGCGATCTCAGCGTTTTTCCAAAGATTCCGTGCATACCTGGAAGTTCTCAAGTGAGAGAGAGTTGAGCATCTCCTCAATCGTGATAAAATGACGCCCATTCATCCTTAATTTCATTTTTGGGAATGGGAAAAAGTCAAAGGGTGCAAGGCAGGCGAATATGGTGTGTGTGGAATCACTGTAATGGTTATGGAAGTCAGGAGTTGTTGAATAACGAGTGATATGTGATCGGGCGCGTAGTCATGGTGGAATTGTTCTTCCACTTGTCTGGACGTTTGCGCCGAGTGCCCTCCCTCAGTCACTTCAATACCTCACAGTTAAACATGGACAATGACGGTGTGACCATGAAGTAAGAATTCCTTGTGAACAATCCCGTAAATGTCGGGTGAAAAAACTAAAAGACTTACATGGGCTTGACATTGCTGCGAACTTTACGAGTATTTTTTCGGAGCACGGTCATTCGGAACGCTCATCGTCATCGACAGCTGTTCGTCCGTCCTTGAAGTATTTGTACCATAAATAGGTTTTGCTTTTGCTCATGGAATTATATTATCTCCAAAGGCTTCCTGTATCATATGATGTGTTAACGCAGCAGTTTTATTGAAGTTTGAAACAAAATTTAATGCAGATACTTTGCTTCCTAAAATTCGTCATATTGGTTGGAAAAAAACGCCAAATCAATGAAACCAACTTCCAAAATCGCAGAAAACAAACTTAACGCTTCCTTCAGCTGCATGGCTGTTGGCACACTGATCACCAGGGTTGTGGAGTCGGAGTCGCGGAGTCGGAAAGTCGGTAGTTTTGAAGAGAGTGGAGTCGGAGTCAGCAATTTTGAAAAGGGTGGAGTCGGTAGTCTTGGTAATTTTTTACAGGTAAATAGTGTATTAAATATCCCTAAAGGGTTAATTAAATAATTATAGAATTTAAAGTTAAAAATAAATTATAAGATATTTCTATGATAAAAGTAATTTTAAGTAAAATTAAGAGGAAAACGAATTGGTGGGCAAAACTAAATACTTTTCCATTGCTCATTTCCTAACTTAATTTCCCTCTTGTCGCTTATAAGGTCCTTTCTATAACGAGCGCTGAAAATGAGGGCGTTGTTAACGCTCGATAAAAAATGGAAATTGTACTGTTCATAAGTCCTAACTTATAGAAGGGAGATTTAAGATAGACTCAATAAGTCAAAGGGTATTTTCAATAGCCAGTCTCTTTAAAATAAATGATTTTTAATTTAATTCTAATTTAAGTGTGATTCAGTTTCGTTTTTATTTTCTCGATTCTCTTTCACTTTAGTAATCCCTGTCAAATTTGTTGTGGGAACATTACAATAACAACCAAAAAAAAAAAAAAAAAAGCCGAGGGCAGGATGATGAGGGATGAAAAATGTTATTTCACTAAGTTAAAAATAAAGCAAATTAAATACAAAAAAGCCAAAAAATTTACTAAACCACTACTAATAATAATAAGTAATAATAATAATAATAATAATAATAAAATGATAATACATAATAATAATAATGAATACATATGGCAGTGATTAAAAAATTAAATATAATACATAATAATAATAATAATAATAATAATAATAATAATAATAATATAATAATAATTAATAATAATAATAAAATAATAATAATAATAATAATAAATATAATAAATCGCCGCCTACAATTTACAAAAGAACAAACTTACTTTTCTTCTTCAATGACATGTTGGCAACCTTGGAAGTATCGCTGTTGAGAAAGAGGTGTCCAAATCGGAATCGTGTGATCTTTGAAGAATGCAGGAATAATTTACTGACGTCATTGCTTGATTAAAAGACAATCATAACACTGTCATAACTTGCTCAATAAATGAAAAAAAAAACATGAAATATATATATATATATAAATATATAATATATATATTATAATATTATATATTATATATATATATTATATATTATATATATTATATATAATTATATTATATATATATTAATTAAATATAATATAATATATATATATTATTATAATATATATATACTATATATATATATATATATATATAAATATATTATATTTAGTATATATATATACACGGGTATATATGCGTTTTTGTTTTGCATTTGTGCTACTTGCGCAAAATATATCCTTAACATTTATAATTTTTACGTTAATTTTTTTTATCTACTGTCATATATGTAAAAAAAAAATATATATTATATATATATATATATATAATATATATTATATATATATATATATATATAAATATAATTATATATATATAATAGTATAATATATATATATATAATATATTATATATATATATATATATAAATATATATAATTTATCTAGAAAATAGGAATGCTAGAAAGGAACATTACACGCGGAACATGAAATGTAGTAAGAACATGACGCAAGTCGAAAAGAACCCCCACCCCCTTTGTACCGTCCCCTTTATTACCCAGGTGAGCTCGGTCTCAATCAGAAAAATCCAACCCTAAGGCTCCGACAAAAACCGCACGGACCCTCACTTTGGTAATCTCGTCAATGGGGGCTAATTCCCCTGGGCAAAAGCCAAAACCATACCCTTAGACAAAACACCCCATTCACTCCTGTTATGCACCGTTCTTCTCGCTTCTTAGAAACTCAATTCCTCTCCATCAGACATTCCTTAAACTGACTCAACCACTTTTCTTCGGTCTCCAGCCGTGGATTTCCACCCACACTCGCCACTATACATTCCGCTTAACCAACTGACTATCAGTCATCTTTTCATATGACCAAACCATCTCAAATTTACTTTCATTTATTCTCTTCATTTACGCCTTATGCTCCACACCACACAACTCCCTAAATGCCTTTCATTCTGCATTTTATCAAATCTTCTCACACCTAACAAGGCCCCTTAGATTGTCTATCTGAAGACTTTGTACCTTAGATCTATCCTCATTTTTCACTACTCATAGTTTCACTACTATACATTAACATAGGTAACAACATTAACCCTCGTGCAAAACCCTAGCAACATTCAAGACTTATCTTCTTCACATTCACCCAAAGGTTTAGAACTTGCAGCCCAGCCAACTTCCTACCATGCACAACTTTCCTACTTACTCTGCATCATCCATTCCATTCCCTTTTCATCCAACATCCTAAATATTTAAACTCCGGAATGCTTTTCCAGTTGCTAATAATAGATAAATAATAATACAAAAAACAGGTTTACTAAAATCTAAAAATCTTAGCTAAATATCATAAATCCATGATGGACAAGGCAACCATAGAAACTACCTCTTTGAGAGCATTTATTGGCTCATTTGTCATTGAACAGCTTCATCTAAATAACTGAATTTGAGACCTGAACTAAAATTTATTTGAGTGAGCAAAAACTTAAAATCTGTTCTCTCACAACACCAATACCTCGGTCGTCAGAAGAATTTAACTCAGAACCTTTAATATATATATATTATATAGATATATATAATATATATATAAAATATATATATATATATAGTAATATATATATAATATAAATATATATATATATATTATATATAGTATATATATATATATATATCATTATATATATATATCATATATATATATATATATATATATAATATATGTAATATATAATAGTATAATATAGTATATATATTAGTATATATATTTATATTATATATATATATATAATATATATATATATATATATATATATAGAATATATTATATTATTATAATAATATAATTATATATATATTATTTATAATATATATATATATATATATATATTTGTTGATAGATGATAGTCGATTGATTAAGCTGATACATAGTGGTGAGTGTGCTGGGATTCGAATGGCTGAGGACAGAAAGAGTTGGATTGCGTCAGTAAAGGAATGCTAAGGGAGAGGAATTGAGTTTGCAGAGCGATAGAAAGTTGCATATTGGGAGTGAAATAGCTGGGTTGTGGAAGGGTATGTTGTGGCCCTGGCCGGAGATGAACCCTACATTGACGAAATGCCATAGTGAGAGTCCATCGCAGTCCCATGAAGCCCTATGGTGGATTTTTCTGACTGTGACGAGTTCTCACTTAGGGCTGGGCTTTCTTTATCGACTTAGCATCATTTATTCTTTATACTTTTGTTTCCAGTGGATGTGACGCACCTTTTCCCACTCTGGGGAAAGAAGGTGGGTAATCTATAGATATATATATATATATATAATATTATAAATTATATACTATATATATAATAATATATATATAATATATCATATATATATGATATATATATTAATATATATATATATATATATATATATATAATTATTCTATATATATATATATTTTTTTCGTTTGTGTAAATATGAGAAGCACAGTTACAGCTCAGAAAAAAAGCTGTTAGCAGGTTGGATCAACTCGGGGGACTGTTTACTAGACAAGAAACTGGAGTAGATTGCGATGGTATAGGAGGTAAACTATTTGTTATAGAGAATACCATTTCAGAAAGGAAAAATGAATGACTACTTGCCACTATCGAATTGTGAGACTCGGAAAGAATATGCAGTTTTGTTGTTGGGAGGCATATAAGAATAAGGAAGTTTCCAGACATTATAGTGCCAGAGTTAGAACGATAAAGCCAATATGAAAACTCTCCAGACAGCTCCTCAGTCATTATGAATGAAGGCAGGCAGAGGACCAACTCCTTAAGAGAGGCATAACTACAGTAAGTTTGGAAACCACGGTGGTCGGAGCTCCAACGCTACTGTCACCGTACTCTGAAATCATGGTGGAGACTGGTGGCAAAATCTGAAAAATAAGATGGCTCAGAAGCTCTAATGCTTAGCGGGAGATAATGAGGTTCTATGACGATTAGAGGAAGCTAATTTAGCTTCTTTGTTGGCAGCTTCATTACCATTCGCTCCCACATGGCATAGGATCCAACATAGGAACCATTTTTTTTTTTGTAAGGAGTCTCTGGAGAAATTTTTGGATAACCAGCTCCAAGGAAGTTCTTCTTAAACAAAACTTGAAGGAACTGTAAAGCACTTAAAGAATCTGGGTAGATGAAAAAGGATTCATCGCTAATGATAAAAGGAATCTGAGAGCCATCAGAATCACTACTAGCTTTGCTGTAAATGTGGAAGCGAAAGGAGAGACTGGGTGAGGCTGCAGTCTGGAAAAAAAACAGATGCGCCAATACTGTCAACCATTTTAGACCCGTCAGTGAAAATCAGTAGGGATAACTGCTTCACTCACTCAAACAGATTGACGCACAACAGAGATTAGAAAGGGTGATGGTTGGATTTAATTAGTGAGGACAGAGTGAGGCAAATTTGAGGAGCTGGACATAGGAGTATGACACCACTCATTGCAAAGGGATACACAGCTGTGCGAGACAATTACATATAATCTAAGCAAAAGGACAGTACTGCAGCAGTCAAAGGAAACCACCTCCCAGGATTAGGGTCAGAGTTAACGTAGTGGGCGTTTGGTGTCATAGGAAGGCGGAGCACATAATACACTGTCTACAAAGAGAGAGACATCACTATTGCCTTCCACCTCTAGGCTCACTTTAGGAACAGAATTCTCCTAAATACAATCAGTTTGTAAGCAATACTCTCAGTCACTGGAAGCGCAGAAACTAGAAAGGGAAGGAACCATTGCTAGCACAGGGACATACAGACACGCAGATAATGACAGAGAGGGGGGATGCTCCCAAAAGGAAAGCATGGAATTACAAACTGAGGTTCGTAAAATGGGAGAAAGGGAGACTGAAAACATGTAAACGGGAAAATAAATAGATTATAAAAATATTAATAATGAATAAGAAGAAAACTATAAATTATAATAAATTACAATGCAAAACTCAAAACACCCCCTCATAATATGATGATAGCAGGAATAATAATAATAATAATAAATAATAATAATAATAATAATAATAATAATAATAATAATAAAAATAGGAAGGAAGGGGTATACCATGCCTTCGCAAAGAGGTTTCCTTCAAGAGGTGATATATCCAAATTGCCTCAAAATGTAACTTGTTTAGTCTAATTTTTTTTTTGGTTTTCTTTTTAAAATAATTAAAATAACAATACCTACCATTGAATTAAATTCTTTAGATGAATACAGTTTGCGAGCACAAGCAAGAATAGTTGACGTTTTTCCTGTTCCAGGAGGTCCATAAAATAAAAGATGAGGTAAGTGACCCTCGTTTATAAATCGATTTACTGAAAAATAAAATTAAAAAAATTATCAGGGTCAGTTAGATTTCATTTGTTTTGTAAAAATTTTAAGAATAATGTTATTTATTTATAAAGAACATGAATCAATTAAATATAATTATAAGAAAATATAATAAAAATAATAAAATAATATAAAAAAAATATAAATAACATATGTACTGAATGATTTAGTAGCATGTAGTTGAAAGGGGAAAAAAATTAGCGCCATAAGAGACAATCACAGGAAACCCCTGGTTAATATGGGTAATGTGTTTCCAAAAAAGGTCTGAGTTAAATGAACTAAAAAAACAATAAAAAATAATGCAATTGAACCTGAAGATGAACTAAGAAACATTAACTTTTAGACAATTATGCAAAGAATAGAAATAAAATCATTCCAGGCTTTACTTTTATTTCCTTTTATTGTAATATAAAATATAAGAAAATTTAATTTATTTCTGTTGCTATACAAAATTAAAGATATGCTTTTTCTTTTAATGAAAACCATATTGAGCGTAGTAAGGTAAGTCTTCTCTTTTTTTTTCATTATTAATTTTACAATATTAAGATAGTCTCATAGAGCTCTGCTTCAAGCAAAATTGCGGAAAGATTGGCTACTTCGATTCATATATGTTGAATGTTGTGCATGCAATTCAAAATTTTTAATAAAAAATATTTGTTAATTGAAAAAGCATTAATCGGGGGTTTCCTGTATATCATAAAAAGCAAGCATAAATTTTCACCCTCTTCAAACCTTCAAGGAATGCAAATTAGAGTATTATGCAACTATTTACTATTACATTATTATCTTCTGTATCTTTTAAAAAATTAGAGATTATGATCCCAAATAAGAGCACAACTTATTCTCAACTCTCAAATTTAGTATTCATTTATTTACAAACTAAATTAATCAATTAAAGTAAAATTATTAAATTTATAAACCATTATTTCAGGATAGCTTTACAAGTTTCAGTGGCAAAATGGAGTCAATATCATGCAATACTCATTTTCTCACTGAAAAATCAACTAAGATGGGACCACATTTTATCACTTGAGAATAATAGACTGCAACAATATTCTGTCATCTACAAAAATATTATGAAAATCTCAGAACTAAATATTGCATATAAGAAAAAGTCTGGAAAATATGCCAATATAGAAGATACAATATAGATTATGGTGCAATTTATTACAACTGTGTTGTTTGGTAGAATAAATCATAACAAGTGGCATAATTTTTAAACATCTATTCAAAATATTCAAATTACTATTTAGTGGTACATTTCTTCAATTAGCACAAATGAAATTGGCTAGGAGGCAGTTATTTCAATAAATTTAACAAAGAATTGTAGTTTCAAGATTTCAATGCTAAAATCTATTTATTCATGTTTATTAAACTAAATTACTAACATATATATAGTATAACCCAAGTCCCATGTCCCCTTTTAGAGACCTAAAAAGAGTATTTAAATCATAATATGTCTTGCAAATAATTTTCTTACTTGTTGATATAATTTGCTCGTGTGATATCAGATCATCAAGGGATTTAGGTCGATATTTTTCTACCCTGAAAGAAAATATATTTTGATTAATTTCCAATTTTCACAATGCATCAATACCCCAAAGTTTTACCAATATTCATAAATATAGATACAGTTATTAGTTTACATACAGATGAACACAAATTAATATATCCAAATCTAAATAATGTGTCTAAAATCTACAAATACATTGAATTAAGAAAAAAATGTTCAATATATATGCGTAATTATCTTTTTCCCTAAATATTGCGCTTAACTTTACTTTCCATAATTAATGACCTAAACAAAAATTCTATTAAGGTTTCAGGAGTCTGAAATATCATACGTTAATTATCCTAATGTGACTTAGCCTAACAATGTGGAAACCTTTAATAAAGAACTTATTATTTAGCAAATGTTGGGAGCGTATATCTTTAATAGACACCCTGCAAGGTACTTATTCTTACTTAATAGCATTTAAGGATCTGAGTTTGAATAGATACATACCAAGGCAAGTTTTTGTTTTTCTCTTCTTTTTCTACAACCATTTTGATTACTTTCAGATCAGCTTTTAATTATAAAATTTTGCAAAAAAAACTACCAAAAAAAATAACAATTTAATCTGAAATATATTAAAGATGGGCAAACTCATTCACAACTCTGAATTACTCATTCACAAAGATTATAAAAAATAAAATAAACTAGATTACTTCCATCGTTTCTTGAATTTTTAAATTTTCAAACACTAATTTAAAAAAAAAAAAAATTCATATGAAAAAATATCAGGTTCCCAAGACTGAGAAAATATACCGCTAATGTTTTGCAGGATAGTATAGCAAATCTGACATCTTTTAATATGATCTTGTCACTTTTTTTTTTTGGTCAAATTAATGGTTCATAAAAGAACCATATGGTAATCTATTTTTTTTTTTTTATAATCTTGAGAGAGAGAGATAATTCACAGTTATGAATGATTTTAGTCATATATATATATAGTAGACACATATAATATATATATTATTATATATATATATAATATATATATACTATTATATATATATATTATATATATATATATATATATATATATATATTATATATATATATATATAGTATATATATATAGTAATATAGCATCGGGCGGGGTGACGTGGACCACTTTAGGTATAATTCGTCTCCTCGACTCTATCCTAATGCACTTTTTTGGAAATTTTTTTTTTTTAAATCACGGCCCTAATTAGTCGGGCATAAGCCACAATAAAAATACTAAATGTAATCTCTAAAAATGAAAAGTTTTTTATTAAGTTTGAATAACGCGAGCTCAGCCCGCGTGGGGGGTGAAAGCGGACCACAATTGACAGGGGTGGACTCGGACCATCTGTTAAATTCGTCTTTTACGAAATAATTCAATTTTAAATGTTTAATTGTTCCTAAATGTAACAACTTATTTCGAAATAAAATAATAAGATAAATAAAATGTCATAATATAAATAAAATACGAATATAAATAAGGTGGTCCGATTCACCCCTCTCCCCCCAAAAATTTTGACACTTTTTGAACTCGTTTTTTTATAAAATTCATAATTTAAAAAAGTTTCACTAATTTCACTAAAACTTTTTCATTACATTGAAAATTAATTATCTGTATTAAAATGTCAATAATAAATTACGTAAAATACGAAAAACAATGGTGGTCCGAGCCACCCCTCCTTCAAATTTTTACGGCGGGGTGAATCGGACCAAGCTAGGCCCCTTTGATTTTGCCACTAATACTGCTTGGACTCAAAAATTTACTTTGCCAGTTTAAGCTACATTACTCGAGTGTATCCCAACGAAAAAATAATATAGAATCTGATCCACAATTTTTCATTTTTATAACGAAGTTAAAAAAACACATTTTCAAAAGTGAAGTTCTATTGAAGGAAATTTTGTACGCTAATTTCTAACATTTTTTTAAAAAATATAAAAACTTTCCTAGAATTAAATATGATCTTAAATAGAATTGCCCGAATCAAATTGAAGTCCTAAAAATGGCGAATTTTTTTTCTGTAAACTTTTAGAGTGGACCGAATCACCCCTCCTAAAGAGGCGGGCGCGGTCACCTCCGCCGAACGCTATATATATATATATAATATATATATATATATATACATAATATATATTATATACGTATATATATATAATTATATATAATATATATATATATATATATATATATATATTATATATATATATATATATATATATTATAATAATATATATAGTATATATATATATAATTAGGTAATATTATATATAATATAGTATATATATAATATATATATATATATATATATTATATAATATATATATATAATATATATATATATACTATATTTATATATATATATATATATATATAATATATATTATATAGGCTATTTATAAGATGTTGACTCCAGGAACGAAAATCAGTAAAAAATGTAACGTAATTTCAATGATTTTGAGGTTAATACATTAGTAAATACTGGATTTTCAAATGTAATTTTAATTAATATTAACAAAAATTAGAAAGAAATTGACATATATTTTTTGTGCTTCACTACCTATAGTCTTATAAAAATGAGTAGCTAAGGCCTGCTTAGGCTTTTATTTCAGTTTAAATTGATGAATGTATAACGTAAAGTTTGTAGAAACACCTTGACAATAAAATTGATATTTTGATATTTTTATAATTATTTTAATTTTTGATGCCGGGGTGTGGGCTTCGCCCCTCTAATATCTCCCCCGGTCCCCCCCGCCGAGCGGGGTGCCCCGGCTCGCAAGCTCGCGGGTCCGGGGGGAGTTTTTTTTAAATTAAAAATACCTCAAATAGTAATAATTATCGAAAATCAAATAATAAAATTGAAAGAACTTAGAAAAAATTAAATTCCTATTAAATAATAATATATAATAATAATAATAATATTAATAATATATATAATAATAATATAATAATATTAATAATCAATATACAAAAATTAAAAATAAGTAAATTTATTAATTTTCTTTAAAATTAAAAATGCAAAGAACATCAGAAAGAATTAGAAATTGCCAGCTATAACGAAAAGGCCGAAATTTTCGTTGTTTTTCTTAATCGAAGAAATTTCACCGTATAAATGGAGTCAAACATCTTATAAATGTCTTATATATTATATAGATATATATATATATTTATAAGATAACATATAAATATATATATATATCCTATAGTATCTAATATATCACAATCTATATATATATATATATCTATATATATATATATTATTGCCATATTAGTATATTGATTAAATAAAATATTAACACACATTGTTAGCAGTGAAACCAGTCTAGGAAGAGCTGAATATTTTTATTGTAAAAATCCAGGTTGGTAAAAAAATATTGAAATATCACTAAAATATATTTTTCCACCATTTTAGCTAGTGTAACGATATTATGTCTAATCTACTTTACATTTATTTATAATAATGAAATGTGGTTTAAAATTAATAATGGAATATTTTTCCTCTATCTGTTTATCTGTCTCAAATGTGCTTATATGTGTTTGTATGGGCTAGGTTTCCAAATTCAAGGGCATGTTTATTTAATGGGAAAAGTTGATGAATATAAATATCTATGACTCATGCATAAACCAATAGAATATTGCTCTCCCCAAAATTGGCTAAAGGAGGAGAATAAAATTAGGAGATTTTCCACTAAAACAACACCAACATTGCGAGAAATAAGACCTTCTCCAACTGTTGCAATATCGAGAATGAACTAAAAAATAAGTCTTTATAAAGCTCCAAATTAGACAATAACAAAAATTGGATTACTATTTGATTCATTAGGCTTTGCTTAATGCATGTCTATTTTATTCTATAGGCCTAGTATTAATGGAGTAAAAATAAACTGGGGACAGGCTGGCTGGTTAGTGGCCATAGTTAGTATAATTTGTGTATTTGCAAATGAATTTAGTTAACAAATTAGTGTTGTGGTTTTTAGAATTTTTTTTTTATACTTTTCTTGTGATTATATCTGTACATAGTTAACATATTTTAGTTGAGTATTTGAATAGGTCAGTGTTCAATAGCTTAACCCTTAGCTAAGTTTGGGAGATTTATTTGTATACAGTGTGTGTTTGCATGTTTATTTAATTATCAATTGGGTAATTCTTAGCTCTAACTTGAGGCTAGATTAAATTTTAATTTATTTTAAGTTTAGCGATTACTATTTAACTATAGTATAATACTCATTTAATTTAACATCAAAGTTAAGTTGCTCAGAGGCTTAGGCTAAAATTAGGCTTACTTCTTATTAATTTGGTAAATATCTAGATTTGAAAGTTTCTAAGTTCAGAAAAGTTAAGTAAAGTTTTTTAAGAAAATTCTTTAGTGGCAAGCTTCTGGAATTATGCCAGAAGCTTGCCACTAAACAATTTTCTTAAAAAACTTAACTTTTCTGAACTTAGAAATTTTTTTGAACTTAGAAAATTTTTTCAGATAATATGCACTGATTCAAATATAGAATAATACCATCAATTTTTATATAGCCTTACCTATACTAAATTAGATTCAAGCTTGCTCAAAATATTAATTTATAGGTATATTTTAATTTATTTAGGTTTTAGTGATATTTTATTCAACTGTAGTTAGTAATATCATAGATACATTTACTTTAGTAGTAAAGCTAAATTAAAGTAAATTGTTGATAGCCTTTTAAGTTATGTCTACTAATAAATTATTTTATAGAATAAGTTAGTAAACTACTACTAATTTGAAGTATGTATGATTTGTGTAATAGTTGTGGGACTGTGAGAGGAAAACATGTGAATGAGTGTCCTACTTGTATTGTGTATGCTGAGAATGTGTTATTGAGGAAGGAGGTTGCAAGGCTGAGTGAGAATATGACTGAATTGAATGAACTGGTATATGAGTTAAGAAAGGAGGGAAGTGTTAAAAAAAATAAAACTAGTAGGGATGTAGTTGAGACTAGAAACTCACCTAGGCAGGAAGTTGGGAGGGGGTGGGCCCACAGAGGTAGAAAAAAAGGAAGTGATTCATCTTCTAAGCAGGAGGTTGTAAGGGGGAGAGCTAAAGAGATAAAGTACTGGAATGCAGATAAGTACAGTGTTATTGAGAATAGGAACAACAAAAGTTTAAGATCTTGAAGGAGAGACAGCCTGTGACTTACAGGAACAGGTTTGGTTATTTTTCAAATGGGAAGGGATCTGAGAGGACTAATGGTAATGTTAGGTTTTTCAAAGGGAGGACAGGCATTACTAATCAGAGACCCTTCGCTACAATACCTAGACAGGATTTTTTGAAATATGGATAAAAGGAAAGGAATGAGATTATGTTATCCAGGTGCCAGAGTGACTGCTATCATGGATAGGATTGCTAGAGAGATTGAGGATACAAATATGTGTGTATGTGGGTACAAATAATATAGGAGATAGGTCAGAAGAATTAACAGTAGATTATAGGAGGTTAATTCAGAAGCTGAAAGGTGGTGGTAAAAGGTGCATGATTTCTGGGATTTTACCCAAGTTAGGTATAGTTCAAGAATGGGAAAGCAGGGCTTTCAGTGTAATGGAAAGAGTTAGGAAATTATGTACTTCAGAAAATATTAAATTTTTATATCTATGGATAAAGATCTTTTTGTAAAAGAATTCATTCATTTGAGTATTAAAAGAATCGAGCCTTTTAATGCCAATTTATAGATGTCTATCAAAAAATTAGGTAAAGTTAGGAATGATGGGTTAAATCCAGTATTAATAATTATAGAAATAGTAACTGTAATGGTGATGAGATAAATAAAACTAGGGTTGTTATAGGCTTCAATAAAGATGATAGCAATAAAAGTAAAAACATTTTGAATATTATATGCTTTTACATAATGTTTATAACCTTAGAAATAAAAAGAGGTGAACTGAACTAATTAGTTATACCATAAGAGAGAATCTTGACATTATTTGTATTACTAAATTACGGGTTAATGCAGCATTTTATGAGTAATTTTCAGGAATACGAAAGACATTTAATGATAGGGTTGTTAATTTTTGGAATGGTCTTCCACAGGTTATTTTTTGAGTATGACTCACTTGCAATATTTAAGAAAGTATCAGATAAGTATATGGATGATTTAGGCATCTTATAGTGTATTTTGATTAGCATTGGCAAGTATTTAATTAGTTAAAGTAAAACTGCATATTGTAACTACTAACTATAACAATAAACTTATTAAAGCTTGTAGTATAGTTAGAATACACCTCAGCTATAGTTTTTGCTGTTGGTATATGCTATCTAAGATATTGTTAAGCACTAAAGTACAGTATGGTTTTACATGATCATTATATTGGGCAATTAGGCCTATTTACTAGAATTTGACTGGGACTTCTTCCTACCTCTATATTTTTCAATGTTTTATGCCAAGTTGAACTATAAAAATCTCTAAGATGTTTCTAAATCTTTCAGTAATTGATACAATCAAAAACTTTTGAGGTCAAATTAAAGCAACAAAATAATATGGGTAGAAATAATTATCTCAATGGGGTCTCAATTTAAATATTTACCACAATGCATACAAATTACTATGTTGTCTCTAATAGCAAGCCCTATGGTGAAACTTAATCTGACCTAAACTGCACAATTAGCTGAAACAACAGTACTACTGTTAGATTTATCTCTAAACAGCCCATATTCTGACGCAATACCCTTGAATTTCTTATTTAATAAAATTAATAATATCTATGCTTACACGAACACGACTGAATTGATTTTTTTTTTATGTAAATTGTAAACAAACTTCCCGCATATTTTTAACCATAGTGTTTTAACTTTTAGAAACACTCTTGAGACATAGTTGCCAGTAAAGAGTCGATACAAAGTTTACTTTGGTAGATAGATTTATAAAGGTGTTTTCGATTTTGCACTTTTGCTAACGAAATTTAGGAAAATGCTAAAAAGTCGTTCGTTTATGTCAATTTTAGCACAAATTTAGTAAAATCCTAACGAAACGTTAGTAATTTCCTAAATTCTGTTTAGGTTCTCTTCCCCCCGTGCTTACCGAATTTTAGGAAAATGCTAACGAAAAAATGTAAACAAATAAGATTGCGGAGTAATAGTTCGTTGATTTGATGAATGTTTCATTCATGAAATTAGCTTTAAATCTAATTTCTTCCAAATCGATAAACTCTATGCCCTTTTCATCATTTATTGTAAAGAAAAAATTTTGCTATTACATAAATTGGTTTGCAGATTAGAAACCCCAAAACTTTTAATCAATCAAGCATATGCCTGAAATCACAAACTTGACAATATCAAGCATTGTTGATTTTACTTTAAAATCTGCAATAATATAATATGTAAGGTAGGAAATTTGAGAGTTCAATCCAGGTGAAATCTAAATTCTCTTAGATATATTAGTGCAAAATGAAATTCTAGAGGTAAATTATAGGAAAAGAGTTTGGTTTTTGGTAGCTTTAATCTTTCCTACCTTTTACTGTTACAAAGATTTTTTTATTGTATATTTCAAAATAGGTTTAATGTTTAAAAGTTTAATATTAGTTTTAAAATTAAAATAAATTAAGATAATTTAATTAAACTTTAATTAAATAAAATTAAGAAATCTTGCCAGAATTTTTTGTTTAGAAGAACATTTAATTCAATTAAAGTTTTCATAGATAAAAATTGCTGGTTTTTATAACTGGCTTCATTTTCTTTATTTATTTTTTATTTTTTTTTGTCAGATTAGCGTACTTTGTAAAATAATTGCCATTAAAAT
>JABUQX010076669.1:2500-7500 GCA_015478945.1 Trachelipus rathkii | reverse complement strand
AAGGACAATACATAATCCTTCAGCCTTCAGCATGTCCTTACTGCTTTCAGTAATGTTTAGTAATACTTCACAACTTTGTGCTATATGTCACACAGTGCCTATGTTTCCCACAGCTTGCCTACGTGTACTGTCTTGTTTTACTTCAAATAATTAAATCCTTTCTACATAAGACACTCATGTAGAAAACACTTGCCTTCCATTTAAAATATTTTGTATATGTCTTACACTTTACATATATTCTATAGAGTATATACAAGTTACTAGCACTCCTTTTCAAAATATTTTTGTTTGTATTGTGTACCATTATTATTTTATGTACAAATATTCTTTCACACAGTTTACTATTCACTTATCCATGAGAATGAATACCTATAGATTCTCATACCTTTTTGGAACACTTACAATCCAATTTTTCTTTTACAGAATTAGTCCCACAAAACACATTGTTTAATTTTTTCATGACTATTCTTGTGCCAGTAGTACATAAAACAACATTGTTTAATTGTTTCCAAAACTACTATTGCTACAGTCACATAAAACACATTGTTTAATTGTTTTTATGACTTTGTCACAAGCACACAAAACATTGTTTTTGTCTTTGTCCCAGTCACAATCTGTGCACACATGTAAATGTTGTTTTACATACTTTTCTTAATTGTTTTTTTTATACTGAATACCTAATATACAAGTATACAAATTGAACATAAAATAACTAATTTCTTATAAAGGATTTAAAAGTTATTTTCTCATTCTTTGTCTTCACAAACTTGGAAATACAAATTACTGTCAACTATTTAGAAATTTTCTAATGGAACTAGTTGTTACTTCAGTAAAATTTTTCTTCCATGTGGCAACTGTTAAAAGAAACTACTGACATACAAGAACTGTGCCATATTTCTTTTAAATTTCTGTTTAGTTAAAAGCTTGAGAATTTCTCATACAATTTTAACTCATACAATTTTTTTTCAATAAACCCTTCTCAGTTCATAAACTTTGAGAAAATTTTAAAAAAAAAATTCTTCTTTTTTTTTTTGCAATCATTGTCCTACCAATGGATATTTCATCATAGAAGGTATGAAAATTGTCCATAATTCTTTTCTTTCTTACAATTAAAATGAATATTACACCTGTCCTTTTTCGGCTCAGCCCAAAGCTGAATTTTTAATATATTCGTTTGTCCACAAAATTGTTTAAACATTCCAAAATTTAAATGATTCATTGTTCATGTTCTTAGCAGAATTTCAATGTTTCATTTCTGTTTCTTTTCTTCAAATAGTTTCAAGAACCATTCTTAACAATTATCACATTGAGGGAACGTAAAATTTTCTTTCAATTCTGCCCATACTTTTTCAAGGAATCACAGTCAATTTTGACTTCATACAATAAGGATATTGTCTCTTATTGCTATGTTCCACTAGTCATAATCATACTTATATCAGATCACAGATCTTAAAAGTATGATAATATTTAACAATTTGAGATCATTATTCATTTTCTCTTTGTTTCATATCATCTTTTCTCTTTGCAGATTTAAAAAGATGACTACATATCTGATTCATATGATGTACTATGAGAAGAATTTTTTTCATAAATCATATTAATCCATTACAAATTCTTTTAATTAATTTTCTTTTTCTCTCACAGCTAATACGGTTCCTGAATCAAGCTATCTCACCATTATATTTTGTAAGGTTATATAGCATAGTAGAACAGTAATTCCTTACAATTTTGTAATTATATTCATTCCAAATATGTAGTAAATTATTATTCAAGCATAGTGAGTGAGCACTTGTTTTTTTTGAATTATGTATTTTTTTTCATGAATGAATTTATTTGAATGAATGTTCAAATGATTGCAATACAAATGTGAGAAAAGCTGAATATTTAAGAACTTGAAAAAGTCTTTAAATCCATTCCTGATTTTCACTGATCTACCAAGAATCCTTCACAAAGTTTGCTAAAAATTCCAACAAGAGTCTTTATCTAAAGTTTCACAAGAGCTTCAGTATTGAATGTGCGTGCATGTGCATGCTAGATACCTGTACAACCTTGTGCAAATGAAAAAGAATGACTGATTTTTGGGTAATAATTATGCATATTCAGACTTAAAACTCTGTGCTGCTTATCAAATTTAATTTACCAAACTCTCATCTTATATTCCATGTGTTAATTTTTTTCCAACCAAAAAGGGTTATTTTATTTTATTTTATTCTATTAACCGTTATAATTTTTCAGTTTACATGGATTGAACCAGTGTCGAGATGATGTTAAAATTTTTCACAATCTTTCAAAAACTTTCACACAACTCTACTTCATCCTGAATGAAATTGAAGAACAATAAAAAGGAACCATTAATAAAAAATTGTTACATAAGTACTAATATTGGTGCATTATTTTTATTATTATTTATTATTATTATTACAAAAAGTACTAGTACCAAAACAAATGTTCCTTTGCAATTATTGTATAATCAAATTAAATTTTTTTCTTCAATTTTGTTCACATTATATAACCTTATATATAATTTGGATATCCTTGTATATTTATATATGTAATATATATATATATATATATATATATATATATATATATATATATATATATATATATATATATATATATATATATATATATATATATATATATATATATATATATATATATATATATATATATATATATATGCCTGTATATACCCAATTATATAGCATATATCTTTAATTTTATTTTTATTAAAAGAAAAACCTATTTCTTTAAATTAGTTTTTTTTTATTCGTTGAATATTTAAGAAGCACTATATCAATCGTTTTCCTTCTTAAATGATTCCTTTATTATTTCATTATTTTAAAAGTTTTAACAACAATATTGGCTTTTTATACAATATAGTTGACAAAGTTATTATTATTTATATATCATATAGTTGTTATTACCTTAAAATCACTTTGTCAATTTGTTGTGAAATTTTCAAAACATTAATTATTTTACACTCATTGTGAATTTTGAATATCTTCAATTTTTTTTCAAATTAATAAGATTTGAATTTAACTGTATAATATTTAATTGCATTAATCAATAAATTACAGTTTAATAATTTTAAAGTATTTAAAATAATTTTTTTTTAGATCATTAAATTTCAACTTAATTAAATTTTTTTGCTCTCTATAAATTTTTTGGAAAGTTCATTGAAATTTCTAAAAAAAAATTGTTTTTGTTGTAAGATATTCAATCATTTACAATGAAAGTAGTACGTTTCAAATACTTTCATTCTTGTAGGTTTAATTTTATCTCCCTTAGAAATCACAAAAAAAAAAATTTGATTGGAGGGGACTACCAAATTTATTCCTTAGTCATAAACTTTATTAAAAAGAAAGTAATCTTTCTCAAAAAAATCTTTTGAAACTTTAATTTTAATAATCATCTAACTTTCAAAAGTTCCTACAATCCAAAGAAGCAACACTTCTTACTATTTAAAAAAAATTTTCTTTGGAAATTTCTGTAGTTCAGATTGTTCCCATTCCTCACGTCCACATAAATTAATTTCATTATTAATTTTTTTTTAAATCGTTTGGTTCCCAACTATTAATTACAGTTTTTTTTTCATTCAAACTCCACCGTTCAAAAACCATGGGAGGAGGACTAATATCAGCCATGATATAAATAAAAATTCTTACTTGGATACAACAAGTAATAATTAATAAAAATATAAAATAAAACTTACTAGACTTAGCGTCAGCAGCTTTGATGTCATCTAACCAAAAGAATGTGGAGAATACCTCCCACTAAAATCTTAATCCCCTTACTGTATTAGCCCCATTACAACGCCTTGATGCGCGTACCACGTACTTGTAATTTATTATCTAGCAGCGCACCTAGTGGTTTCATAAAAAGTGTTGTAGACCAGCATCATTCTCTTTTTATTCCCGTCACTAGTACAGTAAAGTAAATTATATTAATAGTCCTTTCTTAAGTAGCATGTCTACAGTGAAATTCATATTCCTTCCAATCCAATCCCCAATTTATATTACAATATTAACCTACCAGAGTGTAAAGTATTTTGTATATATATACATGTCCCATGTATATATAATATATATATATATATATATATATATATATATATATATATATATATATATATATATATATATATATATATATATATATATATATATATATATATATATATATATATATATATATATATATATATATATATATATATATATATATATATATAAATATATATATTATATATTATATATTATTATTTTTAATCCAACAGGGTTTTTATTAATAGGTTTAATTATTAGGTTTAGTTTATCCTTTCTGGATATTCATATCAAATTAAATGTAGTCTTTTATCAATGGCAGAAAGCCACATCTATGTTAGTGAATAAGTATACATAAGAAAGTTGATTATATTTTATAATATCAATATCTTTCTTTATTCCTTTCTTTTCACTAACTTTATTAAAGGTAGATATAATAAATTATAATAAGCAGAAACTTACTATATGAGCATTACTAATAACATAGAATTGTAAGCTAAAGATAGCATGGTAAATGATATAAAATAAAAGGTAAGAACTGATGCGGAAAACCTGGAATTCTTCTAACCCGCGTGTCATATGCACATATAACTTATTTATATAACAGCTGTTTTAGGGGTTCTTCGGCCCTTAATTTAACACCGTTTTATTGGCGACCTTGCCTATTTTAGCCGCCATCAGTTTCAAAATAGCCTTTTTAGCATTTCGAAGTAGGTCCACCAAAACCTATTTTGCAGTCTTTCATTTGTATTTATACAAAAAATATTGTATATGTTTTGCATATATATATATATATATATATATATATATATATATATATATATATATATATATATATATATATATATATATATATATATATATATATATATATATATATATATATATATATATATATAAATATATATATATATATATATATATATATTTATATATATATATATATATATA
>JABUQX010076668.1:37500-80382 GCA_015478945.1 Trachelipus rathkii | reverse complement strand
ACAAAGACACTTTTCTAATTAAGCTTAAATTTATGGTCGTCGAATAACCATGGTAGACCCTAGAAATTTTTTTTTATAATTCGTTTAAAAAATGAATTTATAAAATAGTTTTGAAAAATTTAAAAAATAATAATTTTAGAAAGAAAATAGGAGAACTAAATAACATATGATTGTAAAAAATTTGGGAAAAGGGTTTTGTTTATAATTAAAATAAAAATAGGGAACAATTTTTTGTTGACTTGTATGCAAACCACCTAATGTTAGGCAGAATTAAAAAAAAAAGATACTTTCTGAACAGGCTTATAATTATGGTGTTGGGAAAACATGGGTAATATCCTAGGAGTATTTTTTTTCAAGTTCGTGTAAAAAAATTATAAATAATTTTTGAAAATTTAAAAATAATTATAGATGGTAACAAAAAATCGTCCAAAGATTAAGAGTGGGCGGCTACAAAATTCTGTCTGTGTATTCCAAAAAAAATAATAAAACAGCATTTTACGATATAAAAACCCGTATACAGTACACAGCTTCTTGTGCAAGGAAGGATGCTTCTAAAAACACGCCTAATTAATGGGTTGTTCAGGTGTTGGTAAAGGGCGTAACGAAGTATTTTTAATTCATTTTAAAATAATTATTATTAAATAAAATTTTTGAAGTTAGAAAAAACTTATAAGAGGCAAATAACAGTCATATCAAACTGCATCTGGTCAAAAATAACTAAACTAAGGATAACATTAACAAATATTTTAACCTACAAAATAAATCAAGCATAAGAAAAAAAAAGAAAATTTACCTTAACAATAACCAAAAGTCGCCTAAACTGTCGGAGAATAAAAACATGGTAGCCTGCGAAGTATTTTTTTAAAATTCGCTTAAATAAAATAGAATTTAAAATATTTTATTCCGTTTTAAAAATAATGATAAGAGGCAAATAGTCGTCAAGGTTTAAAGAGTGATAGCTTCCAAATAAATAGGTTTGTTATAACAAAAAATTAAAAAATGTGCAATTCATAAACTATAAAGCCTATCTAATATTAGCAAATTTAAAAAAAATATCTAACAGGGCTCAATTATAGGTGTTGAATACCATTTGGCTGCCTTCGAGTTATTTTATTTTATTCCTTTTTAAATACGCATTATGAAAAGTCTTTTTAAATATATGAAGAAAAAAAATAATATAAGAGGTAATAAAAAAGTCAATGATCAGAAAAGTAAGATACTGAAAATGTTTATTAATCGAAATAAAAAAAACATAAGCCAGAGCCTAAACGATATAAAGCCCTTTCTTAATTAGCAAATTAAAAAAAAACAAACAACTTTTCCAATACAGGGCTTAATAATGATGTTGATAAACATGGTTAATTCATGGTAAAAGAATTTATAAAAAATGGGAAAATCAGTAAAAAAATAATATCGAGGAGCATTAAACAAAACAGGCAGTGGACTTGCTACCAATAATTGGCCGTTTGTTTATATCTAAATAAAAATTAAACTATAGCCCTAAAAAACATTAAAAAACTTAAATCTGATATTAGGGCAAATTTAAAAAAAACCCCAAGATACTTCTATCAGGAGTTAATTATAGGGTGTCGATTAAAATGGTAAGTCTTTAATCGAAATGTGTGGATTGTTAAAAAACGGGAAAATGAAGACATTTTGAAAATTTAAAAAAATTATTCTATAGATTAATTAGTACGCCACAAGATTAATGAGTGAGAGTAAACGCAGACAAAAATAAGGGTTTCTTTAATAACTAAATAAAAATAATTCCCACCTAAACGAACTAATCCTCTAATCTTAAACAAATTAAAAAAACAAGATAAACTTTTCTGGAAACAGGCTTAATATGAGGGTGCTTGTATAATAAACATGGGTAAGCCCAACGAGTATTTTTTTTACATTCGGTTTAAATTTGCCAATTAATAAGTTAAGAAATTAAAAAAAAACAAAAATAATTAGACTATAGTTAAACCTTAAGAGTTAGATGTAAAATAATGGGTTTTGTTTATATGTAAATTAAAAATTAAGTAAAATAAACTATATAAGGCTATCTAATATTAGCAAATTTAAAAAAACATATACTTTCTAACATGCTATTAACTTATGATTGTTAAAAAAACCATGATAAGCCTAGGAGTCTTTTTTTAATTTGCGGCAAAAAGAATATAACATAATTAAAAAAAAAAAATTAGACCAAGCACGCAAACAATTAACGTCCAAGGATGACTAAGGATCTGGACAGCTATTAATAATGGGTTCGTTTACATCTAAATAAAAAATAAAGCAAGGGCCTAAAACGATATAAGAACAAATATTAAGCATAAAAAAAACAAGATTAACTTTCCTAACATTCTTAATTATGGTGATGATAAAAATGGTAAGCTACGGTAATTTTTAAATAAAAATTGCACAAAAGGAACCTCGAGATAAGATTTCATGTTCTGCGCAGATTAGGAGTAATTTTTTTAATGGTGCAAAAGTTAGTTTTGAAGTAAATCATGAAAAATTTAAAAAAAAAAAGGGTTATTAAAAAATAATCTAATGAGGGGCACCAATAAAAACCTCTGAAATTCCTCAGTTTCTCAAGGTTGTATTATTATATAAATAAAATAAGCAGGCTAAACGATATAAAGCCTATCCTAAACTTCAAGCCAAATAAAAAAAAAAACACTTCAATCAATATTTGAATTATGAAGTTGATAAACATGGTAGCCTACGAGTATATTTAAATTCGTTTAAAAAAAAGAATTTATAAATAAATTTTAAATTAACAATATTAGTTGAATATGTTTACATTAAAAAATAAAAGTGGGGACTGCTTACAATATGGGTTCGGTTTATATACTAAAATAAAAATATGGCCAGACCATAATTAATAATAATAATAAAGCAAAAATAATTAGGAATTAGAAAAACAATATAAACTTTCTAATCAGAAATTAAATATAAGCTGTCGATAAAACCACGGGGTAGCCCTTTGAGTATGTTTTTAAATTTCGTTTAAAAATTTTATTTATAGAATAAATTTTGAAAATTTAAAAAAATAAATTATTTGTAGAGTTTAAAACCAAGATAAGGTGACAGTTACAATAATAGGTTTCTTTATATCTAAATAAAAATAAGTCATCTTAACGACATAAAGCCTACCTAATATTAGCAAATTTATATAAAAAGATGCTTTCTGACAGGCTTAATTATGGTGTTGTTAAACATGGTAGCCTACGAGTATTTTTAAATTCGTTTAAAAATGGAATTTATAAGTTTAGAAAATTAAAACAATAATAATTTAGAGCGCAAATAAATGTCAAGATAAGAGTAAGAGCTACAATAATGGGTTTGTTTATATGTAAATAGAAATAAGCCTAAACGATATAAAGCCATCTAATATTAGCAAATTAAAAAAACAAGATTACTTTCTAACAGGCTTAACTATGGTGTTAAAAACATGGTATCTTAGGAGTTTTTTAATTTGTGTAAATGAATTTATAAATTTTAAAAAATAATTATAGACGGCACATTAACGTCAAGATAGGAGTGACGGCTACAGTAATCTGTTTGTTTATATCCAAAAATATATAAACATTAAACGATATAAAGCCTACCTAATATTAGCAAATTAAGAAAAGATGCTTTCTAACGGGCCTAATTATAGTATGATAAAGATGGTAACGTACGCCGTAGTATTTTTTAATTCGTTTAAAAATGGGATTTATAAATACTTTTGAGTTTTAAAAAAAATGATTATAGAGGGCAAATAAACGTCAAGATAAGAGTGATAGGTGCAATTATAGATTTGTTAAATTTTCAAAATTATTTAAAATTTCCATTTTTAAATGAATAAAAAAATATTCCTAGGCTACCATGTTTATCAACACCATATTTAAGCCTGTTAGAAAGTATCTCGTTTTTTTTAATTTGCTAATATTAGATAGGCTTTATATCGTTTATGTTGCATATTTTTATTTAGATACAGACAAACCTATTATTGTAGCTGTCACTCTTATCTTGACGTTTATTTGCCCTCTAAATTATTTTTTTTTTTAATTTTCAAAATTTATAAATTCCATTTTTAAACGAATTAAAAAACTCCTAGTCTACTTGTAAATCAACACAATAATCAAGCCTGTTAGAAAGTATCTTACTTTAATTTGCTAATATTAGGTAAACTTTACATCGTTTAGGCTGCTTATTTTGATTTATATATAAATAAAACCATTATTTTACCTGTCACTCTTATCTTGACGTTTATTCGCCCTCCATAATTATTTATTATTTAAATTTCCAAAATTATTTAGAAATTCTTTTTTTAACCGAATTAAAAAAAAAAAACTCGCAGGCTACCATGTTGATTAACACTATAATTAAGCCTGTTAGAAAGGGAATTTTTTTTTATTTTCCCTCATATAAGGAGAGGGCTTTATAATTGGCTTTTAGGCTACTTTTATTATTTAGATTAAAAAAAAAAACCATTATTGTAGCTCTCACTCTTATCTTGACGTTTATGTGTTTTCTATATTAATTTTTTTAAAATATTTCAAAATTAATCTATTAAATTCTACTTTTAAACGAATTTTAAAAAAATACTGCGTAAGTTCTACGCGATGTTTATTAACACTTATAATTAGTTTTTGCCTAGAAAGTTTATTCTTCTTTTTTTTTTAATTTTCTATATAAAAGTATCTTAACAAAACGCTTAGGTTGCATAATTTTTTTTTCCATTTATGAAAAAGGTTACCTTATTATGTATGTTATTCTTACGTTTTATTTGGCCTGGCAATCATAAACTTTTAAATTTCAAAATATTTAATAATATTTATTATTTTTATAAACGAATTTAAAAAATTACTCGTAGGCTACCATGTTTATCTGACACCATAATTTAGTTAATTCGAAAAGGATATTTCTCAAATTTTCCAATCTGTAGGGATAACTAGTTTGTGAACCTGGTGGGAAAAATTCCCCGGATTTTGGCGTTGGCCAGTTTTGAAAGTGCTAGAAGAGGAACTTTATCTAGTAAATTGGAACCCAGAGGCATCGAATCCAAACCTTAATCTTGGGACTTTGTCTCTCTAAACCCCGTTAAAATATTTCCCATATAAAAAAAGTTAAAATGTTAATATTATTTGCATGTTCACCTTTTGTATTTTGGTTGCGAATTTTGTATATTAACTTTTGCAAGAAAGTTTAATTTAAATTTAAAAATGATTAAACTCAAATTCAGCCACCAAAAACCGGACCAACGGTATAATGATGATCAATGCCTAAAGTGTTTTAAAAGCTTGGAAAGGGGAGGTGCGCCGCGGAGTTCCTTCCACCTTCTCCCAGAACTCTACCCTACGCCCGTTAAACCCCGCCAGTTTATTAATTTTTTCGTTCACATTAAGGAAAAGCAGGTGCCCGAAACCCAACTTAGTATATATATATATATATATAATATATATATATTATATATATATATATATTATATTATAATATATATATATAATATATATATTATATATATATATATATATATATAATACGAAAAACAAATGCTATAAAGATATCTGGTAAAGAAGGAAGATGCAGTTTGAAGGTCCTAAACCCTCAGGGCAGGTTGTAATTTGCTGTCATCCAAATCTTTCCATCTGGATTGTACTAACCTTCTAAAGACATTGTTTACTCCAGAACATGGTCCTGTCACCTATGCAGAAACCCAAATTCCAGATCCCCTTATAATTCAATTAGTTAATCCAAATTATATAAATGGAATAAAAAATAGACAAGGAACTTCAACACACACGCACACCACTAATTAAATACAACATACACATATCACTCATACAGGACACACATCTTGCTGGATTCCTTAAGTGCACAACCTACTTAAGGGAGGACAAAAACCTGCCTCAGCCCCAACATAGACTTGTCACATTAATACATACAAATATACAATTTCAAAACACCACAAACCATACACAACTCATGAACAATGACCAAACATCCTCATACCAGTCATTAGAAATACAGGTCAATAAGAATACATAAAACCTAATCAACTCTTATGTCCCCACATCCACGGATAGACATTGTCCAAATAACTATACCCCAAACCTATCCCCTCTAACACAACATAACAACTCTTGAGATTTTAATAAACACCACCCAATATTGCTTAATGCCAACCCACATACACAAAGAGATGATGCACTCATAAATAAATCATCATCGTTCACTTAGTATCCTTAATAACGGAAATCAACCTACATGAAGAACTTTACAACACAACCATAATCCGACATCCTCCGACATCGCTTTCTGTTCCCCTTAAATTCATGTCATTATTACATGGCAAACCTCTCAAGCTCTCTCCTCAGACCACTGCCAAATTATTATCACAATCCAACAAAAGCACCCTAATTATACTTCTAAAAAACATATACACTAACTAAAAAAGAGCAAATTGGAAAGCATATAATGACAGTATAGAACAGGAACTGAAAACATTAGAAATTGGCCAACGTTCGTCCTCACTTCGACAATCATTAATGCGAGAAGATGGGCATGGTTAGGAAGCAACAGATAGGTGTTAATATGTAGTCATAATATTTAGTTTCTATCTGATTTTTTTTTTTTATTTTTTTGTTTTCCATTTTCTATAATCATTCCCTTTTATTTTTTTTCACTGCTTATCAATTTTTTTTTTATATATTAAACACATTATTATTATTACCTATCTTGAATTTTATAACTTTTCCAACCCTTAAACATAGATAACCAAAAACCACGAATTAAGCAAGATATGATCATTCAGCCCTATTAGTCAGGCGGTATCAATTTTTTTTTAAATTAGAACTTCATAACAATAAACCAGAAATAGAGCTGTATATTAACGTCAGACAGCGTTAAACACATATCACAGATCACGTTTTAACACAGAATAATACATTATAAAACATATCAACAACACATAAATCCGAAGAACTTATTATCCACATACCACAAGCGTTTGGATTATACCATTGGACATCCTCATGGATTGAGTGTTATTCACTACCTCAATCGATTTCCACCCATACCCAAGCGATTAACATGGTTTAATTTAGATTTGTTTTTTGATTGTTATATGAGATTATTTTTTTTTTTTTTTTTTTTTTAGTTGTAAAGTCATTTTAAATTTAATGATGTTTTAATTGGCCTAATGCTTTTAGTATCAATAATAGAAACTAAAGTGGCTGGAGCACTAACGAGAATTGTACGACATGAGCTTTTGATCCAGGACAGGAACCTTTGGACCGCCAAAAAACAAGCGTAATGCTTTCAAGCTCTTCTGGAACATCACTCTCCCTTTCAGGATTTCAAATTTAATTATCCTTCGGACATTTCATTTCAACCAACTGTGTAAGGAATTATGCCCTTCCCCAATCCATCGGGACAACACCCAAACATCCATTAATAGATTTGCCCTGCCTTATTGGGTATTAGGTAAGCAATTTCACCTGCATTACCAATTTATTGAATTCTCTGGGGACCCGCAGTCAGTTGAATGGAGAGTTGAAAACACCTTGAGGTCCGCCCTCTTTCTCATACAAGGGAAGTGGAGCAAAAGTAAATTATATATATATTATATATATATATAATATATATTATATATATTAATATAATATATATTATATATATATATATATATATATATATACTATATTAAATATATATATATATATATATACCCAGGTGTGACTAAATATTTTGTTCCTTATAAATTTTGTGGAAATGTCATTAAGAAAGTAAATCAGTATTCCATTCAAAAAATCTTTTTTCATCCACATCGAGTTTTCCTGAGTACTGAGTACTCAGTAAGTAAAAATCTTTTTTACAAATTCTTTTTTGTATTTTTGTTTCGAATGGTCAAAAAAACTTCCTTTCTACTTACCATTGGGTGGAATGGATTTTAGGGTATGTATACGTGTAAATGTATGGAATTTAATAATTCTAGCGTTAATAATAAATATGAATATGAGTATAAATGAATACTAAATAATAATAATAATTATAATTAATTAATGATTGTGTTGATAAATAAAATTTAACATATAATAATATTTAAGTTATTAACTTAATATGCTTAGTGAAGTAATCTATAATTGATAAGATATTGTTATCTAAATAGTTTCGCCTGGAGTTTTACTAATTAATTCAACATTTGACGAGACAAACAAGGATTTTGAAATATTTATGAATAAGTTTTCTTTTATTCTGTGTAGATTTACAAAAGTTGTTAGTGACTTTTTTTTTTTTATATCTAAACAGTTAAACTTATTGAACTTTCTTCAAAAAACTTATCTTTTTGTTTAAGAGAGAATTTATTGTTTAATTTTAATTTACATGTGGCATAACCAGGAACGGGTTATAATCTCCAAACTATGTTGATACAAATAAGCATTATAATGTTTAACCAGTTGGAAACTTTTCTTTAACTGTCTAATATGCTATCATTAGATTTTTAATTTTTTTTAACATTATTCATTGAAAAATTATGTTTTTTGTTTTTATAATAATTATTAGGAGGATTACCAATAATACCGGATATCGAATCAGGAAAATATCACTAGAACAAATTCAATATTATTAAAATAATAAGTCAATTTATTTAATATTAAATAAAATAATTAATAAAATAAATAAACTACTATCATACTAATTTTATTATATTATCTGTAATAATATTCAGCAAAAACGTATTTCATGATGGATATTTTACATATATAATAATCGTATTGAATAAAAAATAGCAAAATGTGAAAAAATGTCTTTAGGCTTAAAAACTGATTTCTACAAAGTTTCTGATTAATTGTCATATATTATATTACTTAATTTAGAGAGAAGAGAATTACTAGTAAGTATAGTTATATATTATAATAATATTTATACTAATAAATATTTATTTTAATATCATATATTTTTTAATCATATTTAAATATATTTTATATCTTTATAGGTGAAAGTATCCTAATATTTGAATTCCCAGTTCTCATATTTGTGACCAAAATCTCCTAGTCCAACAAAACTAATTCCCTAAGTCCCGAGAAAGATTAGTTAAAGTTGCATAACTTTTTAAATAAAATTTTTTAGTGGACCAATCCTTCCCTAGGAATGTAATTCTACTAAAAGAGAATAATTCCTTAAAAAAATTAATCATAAAGCGATTGTCTATATATCTATAGAGATATTTTTTTTTGCTTGAATTTATATTGTTCTTCCCAGGTAAAATATGAACTATTCCCTCAATAGATAAAGATACTCATATTTTATACCGTAGACGGCTGCATATACTCAGTAAACATTCATACCGTACTAAAAATCCCCTAAGGTTTTATGTAAGACTTTAAATTTATTCTTTTTTTTTTCGATAAAAATTTTTCTTATTAAGAAGTTAATGTTATCTATATTAGGTAGTATAAAATAGATATAATTGCCACTTTAGTATATATTAATTTGTGGTAGTTAATGTTTGAAGAGATAAGTGAACGTGACAGAATTGCACGTTATGGGGCAGTCAAGGCTAATTGGTGTAACTTCAATTTTCCAATCTAATGAATGTCCCATTAAAGGTTTTATTTAATAAAATTATTGAATAAGTCAGTTTTCATATTAACATAAAATCGGATATTACAAATATATATTTGTAATATTTGGTGAAAAAGTAATAAAATGTTTGAGTTGAGTTCGTGTTTGCAACCTGAAATTTTAAAAAAAGGCTGACCGTAAGGAATTTTTAATCTGTTAAGGTTGCTATTCTTTATTTTATTCTGTATTATACAGAATTAATGAAATTTTTTTACGTTGCTGTGCAAGAACGTTTTTTACGATTTTGTGAATGTTTGACCAAAAAATGAACGAAAACGTTTGAATCAAAGATTGAGAGTCAGCGTTAAGGTTTCTTTAATACATAATTATATATGTAAATTATTTTTAAGAAATTTGAGACTTAAATACTAAATATAATGTATGAGTTAGCCGTTCCGTTTTCGTTCAATGCACAAAAACGTAACAAACAAATGGACACAAAAGTACAAGGAATTTAATTAGGTTTCATTATAAAAAAATGAAAAATTTAAGGAAATTTTCTACCGTTTAGTAAATTCTGAGTTATAATTATTTTGGCTGTTTGAAAAAAAACAGACTCTAATGTTAAATTAATATAAATTTGTAAATGTTGGATACATTATTTTGTGGCCTTTCTTTTTCTGTTAAGAGTGCTAGCCACTCGAGTCGAAATTTCCTTTTAAGATTTTGCATGTGTTTTGACAAAAAACGAATACACGTCCGAAGCATTGTGTGAGGCAGTATATTACGTTTTCAAGTAAGATAATGTAAAAACAACGACAAATTCTTGTTAAGGGTTCTGGAAATCAATCGCGCAGTAATCCTTTGTATTCTGCTTTACCTTAATTGCCGTCCAGTACTGAACATCTTGCTGGTAAAAATATGATCAAGTTAATTAGGCGTTTAAATATTTTAACTATCTCCTTGTCTGTAAAAGTGATAAAATTAAATTTAATAATGTTTAAGTCTCGGAACATATTTTGTAAGACATGTAGATCTATCTATATTATAATGAGAATTCTTTTTTTCTCGCTGAACGCAATGAGTTTTTTTACTGGTACCTAGAAATCTGATGTTAATTTTATATAATAAACATTGTGACTTATTCTCCGCGTAAAGAACTGAGTGACTACATTGCTATATTAAAGCGCCCCTATTCTATAATCTTAAAGGTTTATTTAAAAAATTATTTATTACGTTGACTAATGATTCTTTAATGATATTTTAAGTTCACGGTCAACTCACAAAATAATGTATATAAAATTTCAAAAGACTTTATCAGTGTATAAGTATTCTTAGAGTGCTCTCAGCGAGTATACACTTACTATAAATACACCTCCAAAATATACGCTCAACAAAAATACACTTATCCGGCGTGCTCAGCGAATAAAACGCAAAACAAAGAAAATCCACCCAAATTTTTATATGTGTACTTATATGTAAAAGGTTTCACTCTAAATAAAGTTAAATACCTCGAATAGCAGTATAAGAACTATATATTTTTTTTCTTCGTTTGAAAAGATTTAATTTTACATCCCATATAGGCCTAATTATAGATGACCTAGAGAATCGAAATTGCAACGTGGACGGAATGGCCCACCAATGGTCGAATTGCCCCCATCCCTTAACCTCCAAGCCTCATCAATAATATAATAAAGTTTATCAATAAATATATAAAAATTATTCTCTAATTAATAAATTTACCTGACAGATAGTAAATAGTATTCTCAAAAATAATATAAATTATTCCTTTATTTATTATGCATATAAGTATTATTGACAAGCATTATTGACATTCATATATATATATATATATATATATCATATATAAATTCATTAAAAATATTAAAAATATACAAAAGAATTTAAAACATTGGGTTTTTAATTGTATCATAAAATTGGGGGATGAAATTAGGGACTCCCTCTCTTACCATCAAGTTGGAAGCAGCCACTACAACGGAAGTTTCGAGTACAGTCAGTGTACTGATGTAACCACCTTAAACTATCATGTGTAACAATTTTCAAGATGATCAATTAGTGAAAATAAAAGGGCGTGACCCCCTCACTTAACAAATACCCCATAATTGGTATATATATGGACTATATCAGTATAAACTATTAATAATATAATTAATAATAATTTATATTATATATTTTACTAAAGTAATAATACTTAAAAATGCGGCTACTAATGCTAATACTATATTTATGGAACATTTTACTGACAGATATATATAATATATATAATTAATATTATAATTAACCAATAATCAATATATAATGAATAAATTATCTCGTAATTGGAAATTTTTGTTACAGATTTTAATAAATTATATACTTAACTTATATATAATTGCTATAATATAATATATAATATAATATATATATATAATAATTATAATAATAATATATATATACCATATTATATTATATAATTAATTTATATACTTATTAATTTATATATATAATACTTATTTGTGAATATCTTCAAATACTGAAAAAATTTATATATAGGGGAAAAGTTCTATATTTGTATCAGTCGCTTTAAAATTCTGAAACACACATTTCTAAGTTCAAAAACAACAATTTCTAAGATCAAAGAAAGTTTACTTTTATAAGAAATTTTTATACGAGCAAATCTTTCCCAGTGTGATCAAGAATCCGAAAACCTCAACTAATTTCTAAAAAACCGTAACTTAAACTTAAATTTCTGAACTTAGACCATCTTTTGAATTAGCAGAAATTTCTTATCTTACCAGAAATAATATTTAATATAGCAAATTCAAATATATAGACATACTAGGATATAACTATACATCAGAGATGGTGGATGTTCCGTAGAAATTAATATAACTCGAACTCCTTGATATCCGACTCCCAGAATGTCGATTTTAACCAACCAAACCCCGGATATCCCCTACCCCGACGTCCGCACTCTCAGAAGCCAACGATTTAGAAACCAAGGACCCGAACTCTCTATGGAAAAAGACTGGAAACTGTGATTTTTTCCGAAGATTTATAATGAACCTTTTATTTACATCCGTTTATAGCCTAAATAAAACCAAAAAAAAAAGAATTATAGGACAAATAAATTACTAATTAATTTCTAATTAATATAAATAAAAATAATAAATATTACCTTATTAACAAAAAAGGACACTTTATTACCGAAGTAAAAGCCCTATGCCACAGAACCGTAAAATTTTATGATCAAAAAAATAATAACAACAATTATTATTTTGTGACTTAAAAATTCAAAAATATTATAACAATAATAAACATGAAATAATAATTTAAAAAGAGTTTTTAATAATTTTATTTTCTATTTATTAATTATATAATTCTATTTTCCCAATTAATTATTATTTTTTTATATAAAAAAAGATTTTATTTATTTAATAAAATTTCTAATAATAATAATATAATAATATAATTATAAAAAAAATAATAAATAATTATAATAATATAATAATTATTATTTATTATTAACCATTTATTATTATTAATAATTATTATTATTAGTATTTCTATTATTATTATTAATATATTAACTATTATTATTATTATCTGTCTTTTTAGTTAGTCTTAATGTATATAAATAACAAAAATAATGATAAAAAAGTAAATATTGATAATTATAAGATATAGAAATTATAAAGTATAATAGGTAATATTACTTAACAAAATCATTATTAATTATTATTTCATTAATTTATATTGAATAGTGCTATACTAATTATTATTTATCTTTTATATTAATATTATAATTCATATTAAAATATTATTGAATGCAAATTGAATTGCAATTTCTGTCTGCAACCCGGTTAATTTTGAATAATATATTTTAAAAGAAAATAAAAAAATAATCCTTTAATTAAAATCCTGAGTATAATTGTTTGATAGTTAAAAACTTAAATATAATAATAGAATATAATAATATTTTAATACTATAATATATTATAATAATTATCATCATTGTACTAAAATAATTGAATAATATAGTAAATAGTATATATATAGTTTATTAATTAATATATATAATAATTAATATATAAATAATATAAATATAAAAATAATTAATATAATAAAATTATATATAAAGAATTAATATTAAGATTATGCTGATTAGTAAAAGAAAGTGTGTGAAATTACAGCTGACAAAGGATGTCATTTAAAAGTAGTGCCGAAGTTAAAAAACTACAACCAGCTGTACTCTGGACGAAGGTAGATACATATGCTGATGCTGGTCCAATTTTAGTGCGGAAAATGTAAAAAAAAATAAAAAATAAAAAAAATATATATCATCAAAACTAAACAATAGCTACAGCGAAAATAGGAAAACAATTTTGGAACCCTTTTAAATTTTTAGATTTGAAAATGTGAAAAATAAAATGTAAGAAAAAGACTATGGTTATTGATAGTAAGTAAATTATGATTTAAGAAAAGTCCTTTCACTAATTTTAGTGTAGAAACCTTTTTAATATGGTAACTTTCTAAAATTAAATTTTGTCTCTGTTTATTTTTTTTTTTTTATAAACTAAGTGTACAAATGTGTTGTACTACCCCGACCGATGGGCAGGAGAGGTTTTGGCTTCTCTCGGCCTTCCGAGGTAAAAACTTACGGTAGGACTTAATTCCCCCCTCGGGGAGAGTCGTGCTGGACCCGTCCGCCACTTGGTTTTGGACGCAGGTAAATGTGTGCAGGATTTCCTCCCCGCCACCTCCCCTATAGTTGGTGATGGAAAACGAAATCCCACCCACCTTAAGTGTTTCCCTCGTACCTGCCTTCAAGCCCTACCATTGCCCGTGTATACCCTTTACCCAAAATACATATACTTATATAAAATTACTATCTATATTAATATATTAAAGTACGTATTATGTAGTAATTCTACGCGTGTTATATTAATATATTACAATTAATTATAGATAATAATAGTTATTATATTAGGTATTATATTAATTATGAGGTATTACCTTATTGTTCCTCTCTTTTTTAAAAAAAAAGACATAGCCAAATAATTTATTTTATTTTTTCTATTTGTGTGTGGATTCTAACCAAAATTTTAACCCAACAGGCAATTCCAAAAAAATGTACTCCCTTTTGCTGTAAGCTATTTTGTAGTTTTTGAGAGATATGAGGATTGTTCTTTTAAACAGTTTCCGCAAAATAAATTTTACCAGGGATTTACCCAAATGATGTAGTTCGCTTTTCCCGTAGGCGTATATAAAAAATTTTTTGGATATTGATTGAAGAATATTTTTGGTTTTGTGTCGCCTCAATATATAACTAATGGGAGTTTTCATAATATAAAAAGTAAATATAATAATGGAGACAGACTATAGGTGTATATAATTATATATATATAATATACTCAGTAGATATATCAGAGGCGACTCCATACACCCTCGTGCTAACTCCATCTCCACGCATGAAGTATGAACATTTAGAAACCGAATAAATTTTTGCAAATTTAATAATGTTTACCCGATGAATTCATCCTTATTTTTTGTCCGGAAAGTTATCCAAACATAGAATTAAGGAAAAACAGAAGTGAAAGTCTAAATATTAAGATTATGCAAGTTGGAAACGACAAAGAAGAATAACGTGCCCGTAACTTAAATACCCGCTTTTAACAATTAAAATAGACTTCTGGCTCCAAGAGCGAATTTGGCCCGGTATCATAACCCCTTGTGATTATAGAGTATAAATTAATTTATAAAATCGTAATGTTTAGAATTGGTTTCCTACCTTCATACTAAAATAATGTTAATATAACCAAAAAATAATAATATATTGAATCATTGTAATTATTAATTATAAAAATTCTTTTACGTAACCCGATGTGAAAATGTCTGAAATTCTAAGAAAGTCCGTTGAAAAAGAGTAGCCACAAGAGTTCCTGAATCCATTATTAACACTGTTATCACAATTGTCACTTAAACAAGACCACTCAAATATTTATTATAATATATAAATATAAAGTATAGATATAGTAATAAATAATACTTATTATTTATTTAATTTTTGACTCTTAACAATATAGGAGAAAGTCGATTCTCGGACCTCCTCATCAAAGACTCTCATAATAATTATATACTTATATTAAGTAATATGAAGTAAAATATAATAATATAATATTATATAAGGACTTATAAATAATATTATATATATATTTATATATATATATATATATTATATATATATTACTAATACTATATATATAATATAATATAATTTATACCCTAAGCTTATTAAGTGATCTCAAATGATGTTGAAAGTTGATGACCATGAGAAATGGAGTATGATAAAGATTAACCGTTATATGGCCGGTTGAGAGGGACACACTATCGTTGCTTCTTCTTAGAAAAATAAAATTTGCCCACTATTTGCCGGGTATGCCTCGCTTCCTCGTTATGATGATGTTGAATGGGTGATTGGAAGATTTTTATAAAAATGGAGGGTGGAGAAGCATTGAGAATAGCAAAACAGTGTCTTCATGCTCAAAAGGACAAAAAATGCGGATATGATAAGTTGAAAAGGAAGATTAGAGGATGCAAAGGATGAATTGTATAACCATAATAACATAGAAATACATAAGTGCGATAAGCAAAATTTAAAATATTACCTTAATTGTATTTTACCAATTTAAAGTTATTCCCAAGCCTGTAAAGTTAACTATTAATTTAATATGATTGAGAGGGGAAAGACAAATAAGTAAAAGAAGAAGTTTATTAATAGAAAATTATTTACAAAAAAGTGAATCATGCATATATCATATCCTATAACCTCTTAGATGGTACATAAAGATAATAATTTAATCCAAAATTGAGTGATGGTACTGGTTTCCGCTGCTTGTCCCCGGGAACCCAATCTTTTATTTCTTTTAGAAGTTTATGTATACCGGTGGGAACCATTTCCTTTTTAGATTGGATGGTACCTGCCTCCTAGGAACCATTTGCCTTTTTGTAGATTATGTAAGCCATGGGGACAATTTCCACCCTTGAACCTTATGTCAGTGATAGTACGATGAATTATAATATTTGCTTCCAGAAGAAGTGAGGTAAAGGATTGTAATCTTACCCAATGTACCATTAGTGGACACAATAATACCAATAAAAAAAAATGTTTATAAATAATATAATGCCTATTTGGAAAGCTCATGTGAAAATGACCTGAAATCTTTTAATTTTTATATTCCAAAATTATAAATTGTTAAATTTTATAATGTCAAATAATAAAGTATACTTCAAGTGTGAATAATGATAAAATTCAATGTCACAAATAATTAAGATGAAAGAAATAGTCGGTCCTCCTTCCATGTTTTAGTTAATGTTTAATACGTTTCCTCAATTTTTTTAAAAAATACACTGAACCTGTTTTAATTTTTAAAAAACATATTTTCCTTTAAGTTGTATGAATAAATTCACACTGAGAACAAGAACAATTTTTTTCTTTCCTATTTAGTTGTTAATTGTTCAAAAACAAGATACCTTTTTGAAAATTAATTAAAAGTCAGATTTTATAAGTTTTCAAATTATTTAATCTAGAGCGAAGGTATTTTCACTTGACTGTTTTCTATTTGAAAAGAGTGAATAATTCCTACGAATTTCAGTGATCGAAGAACAGGTCATCCTGATAGTTTTTTGACAACACCTCTAGGAGGGATAAAGTCAACCGTATCCGATTTTAAAAATAGAAGAATTGTATCCTGTAGGTTTTGCTTTTGAAAACCTATTGATAGAGGGATAGAAAATTTTTGCTATCAGGATTGATTTTTATGATATGAGGAGAAAAGGGGTCTGAGTGCCAGATGACTTTTAAAGGGAAAACACACTACGTTGTTTGAAATTTTAGAGATGGTAGAAGAGATGAGAACAAGTCAAACTGTTTTGAATAATAAATAGCTAATAAATATATTTAAGATATTAATAAATATTTAAACTTTAAACTTATTTTATTTATTTCAAAAAATATTAAGAGTTTAGATTTGGAATCTATTATAATATAAGAATCACATATTCAAATTTTTTAGGCTATACTTTGATATTGTATTGCAGACAAAAAGTGCTCATCAGATGATAAAGATACACTAAAGATAAGGAAAATTTATGAATTTGATTATAAATTTAAATAAATTAAAAAGCCTTTGTCCGATATCATTGGAAAGCTTATAATGGAACCATATTAAAAGAACACAAGGATTATGTGTAATTAAGAAGCATAATAATATATATAAAATTTATTCTTGCATTCAATCAATATTCCTATCTCAATAGTAAAGTAATTGAATAGCTTAATGGACATGCTTATTGCTACTTCATAACAACAATGAGAACCATTTCAAGAGAATTATGATGTAAATAAGAAGATTAACATAATGAAATAACTTCATTTATATATAATTTTAGTTCGTGAGGAATTTTATATTCTTCTCAATAAATTTATATTCTTATAGTATAATATTAAGTGAAGAACTTATGCTATTAATACCAAACTCGTAGAAAATAATAGTAATTTAAATACTATTAACTACTACATATAGTCAAATTATATATATTATAATACCATATTAGGAAAATATACAGACTATATTATCTATATTCCTAAAAAACTATATATAAGAATGATAAAATTTAAATCCTGTTTGTATATATATATATATATATATATAATATATATAATATAATAATATAATATATAACTATTTAATTTAGTATAAATAATATTGTAGTAAGTACTATAAGTATCATTAGTTTATTTATAATACTATATATTTACTGTATATATATAAAGTAAAAGGATAATATATATTATATATATAATAAATATATATATCCTTATATTATAATTAATTAATATATATAATATATAACATCTATATATATATTACTATATAGTTATTCTCTTCTATAAATATATATAATATAATATATTATTAGATAAATTTCAAACTAAGGATAATAGTTAAATATTCAAGATATAATAAATAAACGAAATATTATATATATATATATATATATATATAATATATATATATATATATTATAATATATATATATATATATATATCGTTACCACCACTTATTACTTATATAATATTATATATATTATATTACTATTATAAGTTTTTGATACAATCTATACCGTCCAAATGGGGGAAAACTGGTAAAATGTTCTCCTTTTTTTTTTCAAGTAGTTTGACAAAATTCAAAAAATTCAAGGTTTTACATCGCTCATAAAGGTGTAAAATGTTTTCATCTCTAATTCTTTCTTTTAATCGTATCAGCTTAATTAAGAAAATATTAAAGAGCCAAAAATAATCACCTGCGGGTAATTATTCATGAGAGGATCATCATGAAATTACATTTAAATTATTTGGGAATATAATAACTGGAGTGCGATCCCAGGAGAGAGTGTGTTAAAATGTAATTTAATTGTTTATTACATAAGAATTTCATTCCATTATCTAGTTTATAAACGACATCTTTTCCCTGACTATTATTATCGTGGAGTTAAAAAAATAAATTTGATGGCTCGAAAAAAAATATGTAAAAACTTAACCATTAATGCATTAATGAAGAGCTATTCAATTTTTTTTTGTAAATCTTCCTATACGCTACGAGAGTATACGCCGATTCTCGAGAACTACAGCCTTAATCTTAGCTAAGAAGAAGACCAATTACCATACTTTGAAGAATCAGCGTATTAAAAGGCTTAATTCGTGGGTGTTGTAATAAAATATATAATAATAATATAAAGTGTGATTATATAAAGTATGGTAAATAAATAATAAATATAAAATAAGATATAACAAGCATATATAAATATATATATATATAACTAAATAAATAATATATAATAGTTATAAAAGAATATATATATAATATATAATTAAAAAAAAAAACAATTAATTATTATTTTTCTATAACCTAATCCCAAGTAAAATAAGCTAGTTCTACCCGCTGAATTGAATATGTATATTTATGATTATACTGTGTAAAAGGATTATCGTAGCTTCTGCGAGGATATGGCGTACTTATAATGTGTAAAGTTTGGCCTATTTTTTTAACGTACATAATTACGAAATGGATAATATATAAAAACACATTTTTAATTTTGATGTAGCTTGAGGTAATATATTATATTTTACCTATGTTGGAAAATTATTATTAAAAATAAAAAAAAAAAAAATATTATACATGAGAAAATATAGTTACAGTTTACCCGTCATACCAGTTTTAAATGTTTTTGATTTTTATACACATTTATTCAAAAGTACTAATAAGACTTAAAAAATATCAGTCACTAACATCAAGTGTTACACACATGGAACGTTATTCACCACTTCGTTATCTACGTTAATTGTCCGAGTATTGATGATTCTTCATAACTTAAAGAGATTGTAGCACGAACCTTAACTTTTTTTTGCCAATTTTCTCAAACCGAAAAAATAATTTTTAATATGTAAGCCATTGAAGACCATATATTTGTAACTTTAGTATAAATAAAACAAAATTTAATTTTTGTACAGGACAATAATAATTAAACTTAATCTTGCGTTTTCGTACACAAAAGAGTGTCCTCAATTCAAAACGGGTTGTCATTAGAAAATAATGAGCACCCAGTTTATCTTCGCTGAAGACTAAAAGTTATTACCACCCTCAAAAATTAGTATTCATCGAATTTGTTCAATAACTTATTCTTATGGATAAAAATATCGATAGCGTATTGAATAGTTGATAAAATATATACGATAGTGTATATTTTATTACATCTGATATATATATATGATATATATGCATATCATATATTTTATTACATTTAGGACAAAGTTAACTTAACGCCCACACTGAACGGGAGCTCAGACTATGAATTGTAAATCAGTAATAAAAATTTCTACAGGTAGTTAGTATTGAAATTAAATAAAAAGATGTGTGTAGGTGCGAAATATGAATATTTTTTTTTTAACCGTTATTTCTGGAGACTAAATGTGAGAGTTAGGTATAGGTTAGCTAGGTTAGAGTTCGGTCAGGTTCAGGGTCACAGGTCCCAGAGGAGAAAAAAAAATTTCATCACGAACCATAAAAACAATATGTTGATTTAATAACAGAAGCTACACATGTGATAAAAAGTTTTATGACAATACTCGAACAAGTGTAAGAACATTTAAATTGAACCTTTTACCATATTAATATTTAATTGGATGTAATTTGGACTGTTAACTAACCTATACTTAGTAATACTTATATATAATTTTTCCCTATAGGGTCTAGTTAATCTTATATATAAATATGCTTAAATTATACCGTGAAATATTTGGGGACAAAATGAGGTCAACATGGGGACAAGATGGGTCAAAGATACACTCTCTTATTTTTTAATCAAGTTTTTTTGGTTGTATTTATAAATTATCTTAATTTTTCCAACTTTTACCTCCAAATGATGTAATGCTTATATATAACATACAATGTAGTTTTAAGTGCAAATTAGTGCAAAAACTTATCCCATAACACACTCATCAAATAGGTCTTTTTTGTTTTCAAGGTAAAATTACTTAAAAATTTATTCGAGTTATTCAAATTTTTTCATGAAAAAGTAAAAGACAAAAAGTTTTACTACATAAATTATTACGAAGTAAGAATTTAATATTTAAGGAATAAATTTTACAAGCTGTTTTATAACATATCTCCTTAATATAGGTAAGCTATACTAATATAATATAATTTTAACACTCATATGAGCTTTAGCTTTTTCACTCGGGTGCAAAGAGTATAATTTTTACACATGTGTCAAGTGGCGGTCAACTCACTTTGTGCGTAACGTTACACAATTAGAACATACATGTCCTACATTATGAATACACACACTAATTATAGTGTTTATAACCCCTTCATTTTAATAAAGGTATGGGGAGTCGATGAACTTGACAGAACACATACTGTCTAGCCAAAGGTGTGCATTGGGGGATGACTTCCTTTCTAATGTTTAGCATAAACCCCTTCTAATCTCCCCTCCACCCTCTTCTTCTTGCAACTTCCTCAAGACAAATGGTATTCCTAACTCACTAGATAACACCTAATTTATTTAGTGAGTCTATCCCCTTTATTTTTATTATAAAGTATTGAGGAAATCTGAAATTGGTGTTCGATTTAATAATATTCGAAAAAAGACTTCCTTCTATGAATTAAGTAATAGACATTACCCACTACCCCCCTTATCTAGTGCTAAGTATTCAACTTTGTGGTATTTGTGAGTGCTAGTGCAGAGTATTAAAACTTAGGGTGCTCATTTTCTAAACCCCTACTGCTATCTGAGCGCAATGCAGAGTTAATCTCTCTAGGTATTACTGAGTTTGATTATGTGAGCTCATTATCCTTAAGGCTCGTCGTTTGCGAACTGGTGACTTGCGGTCTCATATATTTTTGTTTTTAATGAGTTTGTAGTTCAAGAGCGTATACTCCTTCAAACTGAGTTACCGTGGTTGTTGAATGGTTTTATTTTATTGTGCCGGGGGCACTTAATTTGCAGGCCTTCGAGACCGTCGTTTGCTCCCAAGGTCTTCCTGCCCGCCACGTCCAAGAGAAGGCCGAGGGGATCTCGCAAACACAAGGAACGGAATACTATAAGAAAGAGTATATATATTGAATCTTCTGAAAGTTTATATAAGAAAAGAGAACAAAATAGGATAATAGAGTAATAGAGTTGTGCTTTCTGGTAAGAGCCAGAGCTAGAGCCGGAGCCAGAACTGGCATTCTGAACTCACAGCTCTGCATATGAGTCAACACATTGATGTTGTTACACCTAAATGTTTCCAAAAGGACATAAGATTCGATTTTTGAGGGTTCAAAGAACCCCACAAACATGAAGTTTGAGACCCCTTCGATGCCGGGACCAGAGCCTGCGAAAGAAGACAAAACACAGAGGCAAGACAAAGAGGAAGATAAGAAGGAAAGTGGAGAGGAGGGAACCAGCACAAGCAGAGGCGGAGGAGAAGCAGAAAGAACGACAAGAGGAACGAAAAACAGCGTAAGCAAAGTCATAAAATTAAATGAACACCGTACCTGATTGTTCCCAATAAGTGACCCATTGACCTCCCAATCATACTATTTTGATTTTGTCCTTTTTTTTTTTAAATAAAATTTAAATATTTGTGTTATAAAAGTAGAAATTTATTATAAAACATATTTTTACGTTATACAAAAGATAAATTGTAATATTCCGTGAATGTACAATAGATATTTCATATAAAGGCCAGTGTATTTTTTACACCCTACTTTATACCAAAAAAAAGCCCATAAAAACCCTAACCCATTTGACCCCATTTTACGGCATATAATTTAATTATAATACCTTAATTAATTATTATTAATATATTATAATAATTATATAACCTAAGTAAATTAGTAATAATATATAATAAATTTAATTTATATTTAACGTTTTAATATAAAATTACACGGCCCTAATTGATAATAATAATAAGTAATAGAATATAAATATATATAATATAATATATATATTATTATATATATTATTCTATTATACATATAATATAGAGAGAGGAGAGAGAGGAGAGGCACAAGTAGCCCAAAAGTTGCTGGAATCGCCCACTGATATTAATATTATAATAATAACTCATATATAATAATAATATATAATAATAACTACCAATATATGTGTAAATATGCAACTTTTTTTCCTATACAATTGACGACTCAAAAATATGTTATAGGATATATATATAAAGCCTATATATATTAAGGGGGTATCAAATATCCGCTTTAGGAATAACACTCCTGCATGAGCTCATAATAACTCCAAGGACATTTCGCCTTCACATATACTACAGACACTCCTGAGCCAAACGTAAAAATACTTCATTTTCCAAACTGATTAATTATTCTATATTTTACTGACGCTTAATTATTGATGTGAACATATTAATCTTTCCACCACTTATTTTTTTTTCAAAATCTATAGATCAATATGTTGCCGGTTGTTCTACACACCCACAAAAAACTAATATATATTTAAAATTCCACGAATAAGGTCCCGGAAAAACATCTTAAAAATGCCTCGAACACACCACCAACACGTGAAAGCGCTAGCACCAGTTGCTTTGTACATAAAAATGTCATAATAGCATATACTAATACCATCTTTTCTAACTTTAATCTAACAACCTTATCTGTCTATAATTCGGTGTGCACTCTAATATTTAACAATCAGTAAGTACACTACTACTTGATTATTTTCAAATTTCTGTCCAACGATTCTTAAATAGCATTGATCGGCTGTTGATAATCAACCGTCATAATGCACAATAACACAGTAAGTCAAGTACAATTTTATTATATAACCATTATAACTCTTATATTTTTAACTCAAGTTAAAAATATAAACTTTAAATTGGCTACAAACAATTAATGTCCTAAAATATAAATATTTTTGTATTATTATAATTAAAAATATTGGGTCGAAAGGAGTCGTTTTTTTTTTATTGTAAAAAATCGACTCCGAACTTCCAGACTCCGACTCCTTACCCATGAAAACGCTCGACTCCCGACTCCGTCTCCCATCCACTTGATATATTATAAGATATATAATATATATATATATAATATTAATATTATTTTAATACATATATAATATATTATATATATATTGTAATATATATATTATAATATATATTATAATAATATATATAGATTATTATTATATATATATAATATTAGATCTAAGTTCATTAAAAAGTAATTATACTATACAAGAGGCATTTTCAAATTGTTTGTATCTGTATCATAAATATTTAGGAAGCACTTCTAAAACAAACTTTATGTTTCGCAGGACAAGGTTTTCAAAAAAATGTTTCCTAATAAGTATTAAGCTTAACAGATCACAGCAAACAGTCAACATTGATCCATGTGTAAATTAACCGTTGACCTACAACATCAAATATAATAATATATAATATATATATAATTAAAATTATAATATATATATACTTAATAATAATAAATATTTATAATCTAACCTATATTATTATATGCTGTTTTACACACCTGCATTAGTAATTATATAAATATATATAAGATATAATATAAGTTTACCTAGTACCTATACCATTGTTGAATCCAGCAAACCAGTCATACATGAAAATTGTTTATAGTATAATTATATAATATATAATAATATATGGATCGGAAATATGTCTGAAATCTTATCAGACGCCTTAGGTATATAAATAAACACTGCAAATAATATCAAAGTTCTTAATATTTCACAAATAAAGGTCTTTCTGCTACCGGATTGTAAATGTTTTAATGATTAATTGATATACGGTTATATATATAAATATATATTATATAAATATATATTTATATAAATAATATATTAATACTATAATATATATATATTAATATTCTTTGTATTTAAAATATGATATTGTCATTTAAAATAATTGTTCTACATACATTAATTAATATATATATATATTAAATATATACTTAATACTTAAATATTCACCATTGAAATTACAAATATCTGAAAATAATTATCTTGAGTATAGGAAGTAAAAGGCAAAACTCTCCTCCATTTATTTATTATCTCTCAAAAAATATTAAAAAAAATGTCAACTATCACACCATTTTTCATATTCTTTTTTAATATAATACCCTCCAAATCCTTGAAGTACATGAGGGTTTCTACTTCTCTCCAAGTACTCACCATTGTATATCAACGTATTCTTGAAAAGTTGAAACTTTCGTATCGCATTACTTTTTTCCGAATTCGACTGGTTATAACTCTCACATTGTTCCTGATCAAGAGGTGTTTATTTTTTGCTCTTCCTCTAATCAGCATTGGGAAGACTTGAAAGTAAATGAGAGATTGAATCTCGAAAGAGAAACGACCAGCAAATATTACAGATAAAGATAATTGGTTTAATATACCCTTAATCTTCGTTTTTCCTACCTGACATCCCAATTGCACATCCTATTCTAATATCTGCTATAAGATCCTTACACTCCCTTTACACTTTTCTCCCGCATGCAGCACACAAACCAAGGCATGGTAATGATTAAGGAATAGAATAAGACAAAAAGCCAGTATTGATAAGTACAGGAGTAGGGGTGAATTCCGGAAACAAAATAGTTGAGAACGATCTTCTTCTATTGCGGCTATTAAGAAATAAGATCCGGAACGTGACCAGGTAAGGAAAAATATAAAATAAATATTGTAAATAAAATTATAAAAATATTGTAAGTTGGAATAATAAAAGTATAATGAACAAGTTTAACAGCCCTGAGAATAGAAACTATTTGAGTTAATGAATGAAACAGAAATATAAAATAAGAGTGATTAAGTCATCGAAGCTGTAAGTTGTAAGCTAAGATAAAATTAGAAAGGAAATATGTAACTAATATGAATACTGGATGACCTCATTAGTTTGAATGAATTGATAATTATTATACTGTATTTATTTTATTGAATGTTAATTAATTTTAAATAATATATGAACACTAAGCACATTTTGTCTGCTCCGCAATTAGATCGCCAGTTTTGCGCTGAAGTGGTGCTCTAAGAACAGCAATAGGTCCTGTCCTCCTCATCATCTATCTCGCCCACGTAATTGGCTGTTCTGTCGGCAATCATTCCATGCCAATCCATTTTCCTTCATCTGGTAATACCAATCTACGTCTGCACTTCCTCTAACTCTCCTCTTCCTCTCCTCCCAACATCCACTCCCTCCTTCCATACATCTCCTTTACTATATTTCCATCTCATAATCCCAACTTCACTTTCTTATGGGTCTCCCTCCAATTTCAACTCTTCACACTCCTATTAATAATCTCCCGCTACGTACCTCCCGAAATAAACTTACTTATTCTAATCACTCTCTGCTCTCTCCATTCTCACTAAAATGCTCCCTAATTACTCATCTATAAAAACATTGCCCTTCTCCGCTTCTTCCCTTCCAGATCCTCATTCCTCCAATAATATTTACACACCTTCTCCCATCACCACTACCTTAAATTTCCTCTTAAAACTACCTCTCCCTTTGCTAAACCCCGCGACTCTCAAAACCGCGTCTCACCCCGCGTCATTCTCAAAAATACTTCCAACTTTTTCCTGTAGATACTTAAGCATTTCAATCCCCACGTTTCATCACCCAGTACGCACCGTGCAATTATGAAGTTAAACATTAACAGATTTTTATTCGTAATAATATCAATATATACTCATTCTTATAACAACTTTAATTCCGTGATATGAATCCTCACTCCCCTTTACTCCATATAAGTTCTCTCAGTTATCAACAAACTCAAATAAGTCACCTCATTTCCTTCAACCAATTTCTATTGTTCTATCTCCTCCGTTATCATCCCTCCTACCCCAACATTATCCCAACTCATTCCCTAAGTTACTTAATATAATTTCAATTATACATTCTAGTCCTAATTACTACCCCCTCAAACTATCTAACTAACTTCCAACCCCCTCCCCTCCTTCACCTTCATCCTCCTCTCATCAAACTAACTAACTACTTTACCTTACCCTCATAATGGATTTTAATTTTTAAAGTCCCTTTTTGTCCATACTCAACTAATAATCCAACCTCTGCAAACTCCCGTGCACCAAATAATCGGCTCAGGCCTCAATTCTCAGCGTTATCTTTCGCCACTAGTATAGGCTATATAGATATTCATCGCAAACAGTATACTAATGTTCAACTTCCCATCCTATCTATTCCTAACATCATTCATATTCCTCAACTCCTCTCTCTCCCTCGTTCCTACTACACCCATTCCTCTCGCACACACTTCCAATCCAATATAACAAATTGAAATATGCTCCATGAGCGTGACAATTACACACCCCTATGCCTCAATCCCACCCACACCGTCCCAAACATCTCACTCTCCCCTCCTAACATTCTCACACACATTCTGCCATATATAATTATTCTTATTAATAAAAAAGCCTCCTGAAACCTTTCCCTAAAATTTACCCTACCCACCTCATCAATCTCATCTCAAATCCCACAGTCCACAATTTTCACCCCTCTAGATTCGAGCGCGTCTATCATATGCTTTCTCTAAATCTAAAAACATCCATTACTACTTCCTTTTCTCTTCTAATACTTTTCCACAATCATCTTTAGTGTAAACACTTCGTCCACACACCCTCTTCCCTCCTCTGAAATACCTCCTAATTTATCTTCTCCCCCACTCTCCGCCTCTCCAGTTAAACCTTATACTTAACTCTCTATCAATATCAATAATGTCTTCAACGATACATTCTTTTAATAAACCTATCCTCTAACTCTTAATAATAATATAATTATTATACACATATTAATACCGCTGTAATATATTCTCCCACATTCCTAATTCACTATATACCTCCTATCCCCTTTATACAGTTAGAAGAAGAACCATAACATCACATCTCTACCTCCAATCTCTAATGTGGTACATCCTCACACTTACTCACTCAACAGATGTTATATTAATAACCTATATATACAACCAGTCTCTACTCCTTTAATACCTCCCTTCTGCAACATTTCCATTCTCATACCCCATCCAAAGCCGTCAGACTTCTCCTCTTTATTCTTTTATCATAAGCCCTAATAATTACCTCCTATATTTAAGAATCTTCATTCCTCTCTCCCCCTTCGGCCTTAACCTCCTACTTTCAATTTCCCATCCTCACCTTCTTGCATATACTTTACCTCTCCTACCCCTCACCCCTATTCATTACAACAGTCACTTAATAATACTCCCCCATCTCTTCCTCACCCTAACCTCTCCGTTCTGTTCTATCCTCAACTCTCTCAACATCTACTCTCAATCGTAATTCCTCACTTCTTCCACGCCGAAGCTCCGCTCCTGATCCTCTTCCGTTGGGTATTCTAATTAACCTCTTCTCAGAGACATCGGTGATTGACCGTCCTCTCTGCATATCAAAACTGTTCACGTCACTTTTGCGTAGCGCCCATTCCGTGCGTGTGCGTGTGCGTCTACTCTTCGCCCTTCATCGGCAACAACGCCTCTTCTCGATCGGTTGAATAGGTAAACCTCGGGAATCTGTTCCCTGCCGAAGGAGTTTACTGCGTTCATCCCCTTCTGCCGCGAACCAGTGTTGCGAGGCGAGGTAGCGCTACCTTAATTCCTCTTCACCATCTTCACCTGCTCTTTTACGTGCCACGCACTCGAGCAATGCCCACCTTTCCTTCTGTCTCTTGAAGTGCAGCCGACGCGTGGTTAACTTACCTCTGTGCGCGAACATACCCTTTCTAAGGCCTCTTCACCATACTGCCTATCTGGCTAGAATTACATACAATATGCCATCATCTCTCTTTTTTATCCTCCACATATGTCCCGGTCAACCTCGTCATCGTTTCTTCCACTTGTCTCCCCCAGTGATAGCCCTAAGTCCTAACCCACGCGCGTCCTTCTATACCATCGCGGTATCCTCCTCTTGCGCGAAATTTTTACCGAACCTTTATCACTTAAGGCGCGAGCTCTTGCTTTTCTCTCCTCCTTTCTCCGCGTCGAGCACAGTCGTCATTCTCTCCGCGCAACTCGTCTATTCTCTAGCAATCACATCATAGTGAGTGATGCGCGTGAGTGCGCCCTCCCTGTCCGCTCTCCGGTAGATTCACATCCCAGCTTCCTCACTTCCATACTCCATCCCTTAGGCGCGTCGTATTCGTGTAATCCCGAGTTTACACAATCACATTATATGATAGTCGCTCGTCGGCTCGTGATAGTCCTCTCACTCTTTCCATGGGCGTGCAATATATAAAATTAAATTATAGCTTATATTATAATTATCTATTTTTTAAACCACGTGTATCCCCACTATCATACTTCTTTCAACACACAACTCATCAGACTTTCTCCTATTTCTAACATTTCCTCTCTCCTAACCCCAATAAAATATGGTCTCCAATTATTCTTTATCTCTACCTCCTTCCCTTCCCACTCCTCAATGCATTCTCAAATCTCCCAATCATTAGACAAATTTTTTTTCATTTACACCCAAAAACATTCTATCCCTAACACTCTCATTCAATTTTCCCCAATAAAATCAATTTCTGTTCTCTCAACTTCTCTCGCTCCATTACACTCTGGTGCGTTAATATTGCATGAATAATTAAAATATAACCCACAATGTCCCTCCCTCGATTTCTCAACTTTTAACCCACAATTTAACTTTAAGATAAATACTCACCTGTTTTCAACACGCCTCACCTTGGTCCCACATTCTACTTCCTCATTAACTATTCCCACCCCCTACCTCTCGCCCTCACTCTCTACGCTCACCCCCTAAGATACCATACCCTTTTTATGGTATTTTGCCGTGAAAATAATCCATACAAATCCCCTCTCTTATCCCTTCATAATACTTAGTTTTCATTGATTTAATTATCTAAACACATCTATCCTTCTGTGTGTTCCGTCAGAACATTCCATGTCCACACTTCTCTACTCTCCACTCATCAAATTCCTTCGTAAATTTAATCTCTCTCCTCCCTCACTACATATCAAATTAATCATCCCCTACTATAAACCTTAAAATTACCTACTACTCCTCTCATCATATCTCCTCTACTAATTAATCTATAATATATATATTATATTAAATGTGTTAAATCAATCAGGCTGTACGCTTTACTGGGTGACCTCCTACTATCCTTAGGAATGCTTTCCAAACCAACTCCATAGTGAGCTTACCACCCTCCTGCTCACCAACCCACACTCAAAACACATCCATAAATTACTCGTAAAATAATATTTATACATAATATAAAATAATATAAAAATAATAAATATTAAAAAACAACTATCAATTTATATATATTTCTCAACACCTCCCCACTCCTCCCTCTCCCCACGACAACGCCAACAAAAATACCATAAAATACAAAAAAAATATAAAATAAAAATATAAAGCGTCAACCCATCCACATCCAGTCTAAAAATTTATATTTTTATAACTTCTAACTGGTGTAATATATTAATACTTTAGTATAAAATTTGATTATTATGATAAACATTATAACATTTAATATATGATAAAATATAATTAATATACGTTTCTTTAAAATTTTTATTACAGCTTGAGCGAAAATTCATAAAAGTTCGACGAATTATATTATTTATGCACCAAAAACTTAGTAACACATTAAAAAGTTTTCTGGATCAACAAGTTTTAATTCCTGTGATGTTTCATACGATCTTCTAATGTAATAAATTGTTAATCTCTAAAATAGAAAATCATTTGAGTAACAATACATTAATTGTCTTGAATACCTTTCATGTTTTATAACTGAGTAAAATTGTGCCGACAAAATTTTCAAATGCAGTCTTATTATAATACGTTTAACTAATTAAATTATGTTAATATTTTATCCTGGTTTGATGATAGTAGGAAATATCTGTAATATTTAAATATAGGTATAAAAGACAGGTTCCCAATTACACATACTATTTGACGTTTAAAAATAGTTAGCCATTTTTTGAAATTGACCTTCCCTCATATATTGGCATATAACAATTATTTTAAATTAAAAATTAAAACAATTATTTTCCAAAATTAATGCAACTTGACAAAATCGAGTCTCAACTTTATTGTTTTATATCTAACAAACTTTATAATCATCACTATCCTAATTATATTATATTATATGTATAATTATAATATATTATAAAATTTTCTAATAGTCTAATTTTGTAAATCTCAAAAAATTCTCAATTTAGATGTTTTAATCTAAATATATTGAAAATTTATGTTGGATAAAATTTTCTTATTCTAACTTATAACTTTTACTTGTATAATGTAATATAAGTATAAGATAGTATATATTAATATATAATAATTATTATATAATAATATAGTAAATATATATACTATATATTAATATATATATATATATATAATATACTATATATATATATTATATATATATAATATATATAGTATATATATATATATATAATTAATATATAATTATTATTACTTTTTAATGTCTTGATGTTATACTTAATTTCTATTTATTATTCTATTTGTTTGTGAAATTTTCCATCAAATTTACTAATAATCTCTAATAAGGTAATCAGATTTCATGGTTTATAAAGTTTCCAAGTAAATACGTAATAAATGGACACTGAGACACTAAATGGTTAAGTGAAGTAAAAATTAACTTCACTTTGGAAAAATAGAAAAGCAACAGAAAAGTTTGCATTCCACATTATTAATTGGTACTGTAAAACTATTTGTTTAAGGAGGATAAATTAATTCACTCATAATAAAATTATGATTAATTTATCGACACTTGTTAATAATGACTAATCTATAACCAATGAATATATATAGTTGCAAGTGATAAAAAAAAAATAAAAAAAATACTGCCCGTGGAGACTCATCATTTCAGTAGTATTTATGTAATTTGAGAAGCCATTCTAGAAAAGTGTTAAATCCTAATAAAATAGTTACAAGGTGCTAAAAATTAATTTGAAGAGGAATTAAATTAAGACTTATCTTAAGTAATTTGATAAATTGAATAGAATGTATAATACATTGATTTCCATATGCGTTAACTGCTTAAGGTTAGAATGAGGACTCTGTATATTTTAACGTTATAAACTTTAATGGAATTATAACCAGTTCCAAAGAGAGATTTGTTTAGAATTTGTTTCTCTTGGAATCATTGAGCTCTAGCACTTGTCCTGTGAGATGTGTTAAGTGACTATATGACAGTGGAATATAAATGAATTTAATTTAATATATATACTTTTAAAAGATCTGAATTTGGCATTGTTGAGTATCAACCTGAAATCTTAAATGAGACTTTGTCTAGCTATAATCTAGAATACAGAAATCAAGCAAACTGCCATATAAGGCAACAAATTAAGTATGATATACTTAGGTGATTAAATGTGTAAGTAGTACTGCTACGATGATTCGAACCATTCTATAGCTATGAATGATACAGTATGATATAAAATGGCGTTGTTTATTGTAATGCACATATATAATAAATGAAATAGAAAATTTAATATTATTTTAATTTAATAAATATAATTATTATTATTTATAAATATTTCTGAAATAGAAATCTATCATTATTTAGAATAAACACAAACTAACTATGGAAACTGAAAGTGAATTATGCCCCGATTCTCGCCGAGACAACGTCGATAGTTAATCATTTTATCGAGATGATGAATGACCCTGATATATGACGCAATATAAATAATTCACTTTAATAGTGAATGGCAATCAAATTTTTAATTAAAACAATTTAATCCTTCTCAATTAGTTTGTGACAAAGTTTTGCTTAATTTTTATATATAATAAATATTATTTCGAATAAAAGGCGTATAAATACAAATCTTATATTAATTAATACATTTATAAGAAATAATAATTTAAATAATAATAATAATATAATATATAAATAATATATAAATAATAATAAATTAATATAAAGTCTAATATTATTATAGAAAATAATAATAATAAAATAAAAAATAAAAAATAATAATAATAATACTATATAATAATTAATATTAATAATAATTAATAAGGAAAAGTGAGATTATGAGAAAAATAAACAATAAAACTAATGAAATAAAAACATTTGATAAATATTACAGTGCAAGTCTTGAACTCTTATGATTTACATAACTTTCCATTTCCCAAATCACACAATATATTTAACTCACTTTTAAATATTTTAATTATATTTTTTAATTTAATTTACTTTTATTTTTTCCCTAACTCCTATCAGGAATTTTAGTGCTGTAGAAAACTGTTTGTTACTCAAAGAGTAGAATATCCTATCTACTATTCTAATCTTATAACTAGCTATTTACACTTTGTATTTATTTAAAAACCAATTATTTTAGCTAAACATCTATCCATCTATTCCATTTCTCATACCTCCATTCCATCTATCTAAATCTTATTCCATAATCTGTCTCAGTAAATGCTCTATCTATATATATCTTCTAAAAGAGTCTGCTATCTATCTAGCTATTCTAATGTGAAAAATAATCTATTCTATCTTGAACCCATTTTTTTTTAAATTCATTTATGTATCTGTCTATCTATCCATCTATTTATCTATCCATCTATTCCATCTAATATTCCATAAACTTATTTAATCTTATCTATCTATCTATCTATCTATCTATCTATTCTATATATATTAAATTTGTAATATCTATACTGATGATGTGTCGCTACGTTCATCTTAATGTGGTCTATCTTATTCATTAAAATATAAAAATATCTGTGTCTCTTTGTATCTGATCTATGATTATGTCTTACAGTAATGACGCTGTTTACTATCTCTTCTGCGTCTTGTGTGTGTCTATCTTTGATCATGAATGTAATAATGATTTGTTTGTCTTACTATCTGTTTTGTGTCATCTAATTTATAATATATAATATTTATTATACTCATACATAAATTGTTTAGTCTTGTTCCATTCTGTCAATGTCTTTCTCTCCATCTCAGTTAATTATCTGTGTGTACTGTCCATAAAATATAGCTCGTTGTCTTATATTGTCTATGCGTGTGGTGCTGATCTAACATACATGTAATTATATTAATTATTATATTAATATATAAACTAATGCAAGGTTATCCTTATCATTAAAATTTTGTGGTATATATAATCAATTGCGAGCACTAATTTATCAGATTATTATCTATAATAATGTCCCACATCTTTATCTGATTACCAAATCATAAATTAGGCCCGCCCAAGAATGCGTTGTGGAGCTTGCTGTACTGTAAGCATTGAAACAGAGTCGTTGTGCGTGGTGTGCTCGCTCTGGTGTGGTACGGTGCGGAAAATTACGGTGCTCTGCCAACCCATCTAAAAGCTATAGGTAAAACCTATTTTCTCGTTGAATTACCCCAAAATGAGATAAATCCACAAATTTTATTAAGGACGATATCTAGAAAAATGGTATCTTAATTCCTGCAGTTTTCTTATTATTGTAATATTTCTCAAATGCTTCACCACAAAGTTTTTCCATTTTATCTAAATTTTTAAACCATTCCCAAATACTCTAAATTTTAAAATTAAAGAAAAAAATGTTCGGTTAAGATACATACATACATACATACATACATACATACATACATACATACATACATACATACATACATACATACATACATACATACATACATACATACATAGTATGTACGCTTTAACTGCAAGTGAATAAATTGATCAATTTGGACAGCAACGACTTCATTTTAATCCAATTCCAAAATTTCAATATTGCTTCGCTAATAAAGGAAGAATAGCAGATAATAAATTTTAAATTTTCATCTGTATTTAATTATTTAATTTGTATCCTTAGGTTTTACAGACTAGTTTTAACAATTTGATTCCAAGGTTTTCTATAAAGTATTTCTTTAAAATAATAATAATTATTATTATTATTAATATTATTATTATTATTATTATTATTATTATTATTATTATTATTATTATTATTATTATTATTATTATTATTATTATTATTATTATTATTATTATTATTATCATTATTATTATTATTATTATTATTATTATTATTATTATTATTATTATTATTATTATTATTATTATTATTATTATTATTATTATTATTATTATTATTATTATTATTATTATTATTATTATTATTATTTTCTAACTCCCCCAAAAATTGGTCTGATAAGAAGCGCAAAAAAGAAGTTAAAAATCAACTGCACTTCTCTGACAGTTGTCCAATAATACTACAAAGAGATTGGTTAAAGAATAACTTACTTCTCAAATTGAGGATAAGCTTTTGCTGTCCAAGATTTCTGAACAGAGTTGATTTTGGCAATCAATTTGTGGTCGTTCTTATATTTGTCTTTAACACTTTTTGGAGCGGCCGTCGCGGATACGCGAGGGTCCACCTACAAACAATAATATATATAGTATAATATATATTATATATATATATATATATATATATATATATATATATATATATATATATATATATATATATATATATATATATATATATATATATATATATATATGTGTGTGTGTGTGTGTGTGTGTGTGTGTGTGTGTGTGTGTGTGTTTATGTGTGTGTTTTTTTGTCCCTCCTGTACGTGAGTGGTGGCACCATGTAATATATATATTTATATATATATATATATATATATATATATATATATATATATATATATAGTATATATATATATATAGTATATATATATATATATATATATATATATATATATATATATATATATATATATATATATATATATATATATATATATATATATATAAAGAGAGATTTTAAGTAAGAAAATGATAAAAGATAAACTTACCGGGGTATTTTTGACACCTTGGAAGCATGCCCAGTTTCTGACGGTATTATCTCTTGACCAACCATTAAACAAAGTATCACAGTAGGATGTTACTTGAGTTAAGGTTTGGTTGTAATAGGAAGTAGGGACCTCTCGTTGGATCCTGACCTGAAATTAGGAACAAAAAAACTTAATTGTTTCTGTTCTACATTTTCAGTCCTTTATTTGAGAGGTATTTCTAAAGTGAAATGAGCAAAAACATATTTTAAGAATGAGATATAGGAAATGCTTCGTCGAGTTAGTTTAGGTTAGGTTAGGTTAGGTTAGGTTAGGTTAGGTTAGGTTAGGTTAGGTTAGGGTTCTTAGGCATAAGAATGGATAGATGGTAAAGTGTCAGAGAGATTATTGTTACTATGATCGTCATCATCACTATCATAATAAATTATTATTATTATTATTATTATTATTATTATTATTATTATTATTATTATTATTATTATTATTATTATTATTATTATTATTATTATTATTATTATTATTATTATTATTTTAAATTAACATTAGCACCTTCGACCAGCCTTTAAAAATAGCAACACTTTTCAGATTATTCGATAATAGCATAAGTTTTTCCCAAGGTTCACTTGTATTTCTCCATTTTTATTTCTTAATACTATTGTAAGTAATCCGAGGCGAAGGACAAAGTCCATTTGGTCAAATAAGTCAATTAAATTAATATTTTTGTATGACGAGATTAATATGGAATTTTTATACTTTCTTTCGGCTGTTATTTTTAGCATATTTTTATTTCGTGTGATGATCTCGCAATAAAATATGATCGATAATATATTGATGTTGTAGATGTGAAATTTTAACATTGTATGCGAATATCAGAATATGAACACCCGAGGATACAGATTCGAATGCGGATGTGAATTTAAATTCAGTTCAACATTCGCACGGATATTATACAGATCTTTTGATCAATCTAAATGTGGATGCGAATGCGGATATTCGTCACATCATTAGTCAGCGATTTCAAATATTGTTTAAAAAAATATTCAACATTTTCAAAAATATCAGTCGGTAGATACTTACGAATTTATTAAAAGTGTTTTAAATATTTTAGATAAACTAAACTAAATGTTTTATTCTTTATTTCTTATTATTACATTTTTTTATTTGTGTTTTTCATTTACGATTTTAAATTTCTTTATTTTAAGGATACCGCATAATATCTTACTCGTACTTTTAATTAACTATATTTTTTTTATTTGGAAAACCTCCCGCTGTTCAAGTTACTATTTAGCAGAAATACAAATATTAAATATTATATTTAAATAAAAATATTAAATACTTACTTCAAAACCTTGATTGTAGATCAAAGTCCAAGTTCCTGCATTTCCAAGTTCGTCTGTAACTGTGTCTGGGAATTTGAATGTAAATGTTTTGGTGTGCGCAACAGCACCAAGTGTGTCGCAGTTGATGTTGTTGTCTCCACTTCTTTCGGTCTCAGAGAATGTCCAAGTACCGATAACGTCTTCGTACAAACAAGTGGCGGGGGTATCCCCATAAGCGAAGCCCAAAAGGGCGATAGTAAGTAGCACCACAGCACCCTATAAAGAGTTAAAAAACGTTTGTAAATATGAGATAACACTTGCAACATCAAAACGATGTGATTTATCAACTTTCTAAAACTTATTAAAAAAATTGGCATTCATGACCTAACGTGACTTATTGGAAGGGTCCTGTAGCGTCATATTTACAACTCCAGTTAAATTTAACGTAAAGACAAAAAATAATTCTAATTTAGTGCGTCTTCTTTGTAAAGTACTTTTTAAAAGTATATAAATGAAACACCAGACTTTAGTGCTGGATAATTAATTTTATATTATATATATTATATATATAATATAAAATATATATAAATAACTTAGCTCTGATAAATTTATTTAGTTAAACAATGAAATGATTTAAAAAAATACTTTTAGTAAGATTAAAATATATATATATTATATATAATATATAATATATAATATATAATAATATATATATATTATATATATATATATAATATATATGGGCGTAGGCAGGGGGTGCAGGGGGGCACTTGCCCCCCCGCCTAAATCTTGGCAAATAAAAAACACTGAACCTTAGATGTTTGGCCAAGAGGACGTTTTTAGGGTTTTATTAGTTTTAGACAAAAACGGCAACCAAAAAAAAAGTGAAAGAACATCAATCGATTAGATGACTGAAGGAGTAATTACTAATTACTAACATATTATAAACATACATTTTTATTATATTTTAATGTGTTTTCGTTTTCAAATTGGCTTGAAGTCAACTAGCTATGTGCGTTTTATTCAGCTAACTTCTTCAGATAGTGTTCTCCGCTAGAGCTCTCAGTATGTCGATAGCATTGGCGGCTTATAAAGTTGCTAAATATATATATATATACTATATATATATATATATATACGTCAAATATAATTAGTAAATAATAATAATGAAAAAATAATTAATAAATTTATTATTAATAAAAGTAAAAACGATATATATATATATATATAATATATTACCATCTGAAAATATTCGCGGGACTACGTCAAAAATCCTGCACTAACGCCCCAGGTACTTATATATCATTATATATAATATATATAATATGTACTATATAATAAATATATATATATTATAATATATATATATATATATATATATATATATATATATATATATTGTCTCCTTTTGTGGCTTAAAGGTTAAAAGTTAAAGGAAGTTAGGAAATTATAAGAAGGAAGATTGCCCCAGACTTTACTAGTGAATACATGAAAGATTGAGCATAGCGACTTAAGTCTGGAGTCATAGAGTTTGACAAAGAAAGAATGAGAATGTGTTGAAAATTCTTGTAGCACGAGCTTTCCTCAAAGGATACGTTATGGGACTAGAGAGCTCAGAGAAGAAGTGTCCGTTGTAATAGTGATGGTTTAAGGAGTGATGCAACAGTGCTAATGAGCAAAAAGGATTTGGAAAACGTTAGCCATTTTAGGGAAATTAATAAGGAGAAAAAGCCCTTGACTCCACCTTTTTAAGGAGAACTTTATAAGCGGGACTATGCAAGATGTGTGACGCATACTCCATACAAAGGCGAAGGATACCACTGTAATAAGAAAGCAAATGGGGTGGTGTGAATTAACTGGGAAGAATCACCAAACAACCAACCATTTAGAAGCTTCCTCAAGTAACGGATGTTACGTAAATCTTTCCAGAAAAATCACGCGAGGAAGAAACATCAAAAACTTTAAGGACAAACGAAGAAGGTTCAGTTATTTGCCTTCAAAGATGTTGAAGTTGTGTGGAAGATTAAGTCTAATAGAACTAAAGAAGCTGAGTTTTTGAACCATTGAAAACCACTCTGGTTCTCTGATCTGATTCAAAATAGGAAAAGATCGGAGCTCAGTTCCTCAAAATCAGATCCCCTTCAAAACACCTGTTATTTGCAGAGGACTGAAACGTCTTTCAAACTCAATGGAACGAATGATGGGTGAAAGTCGTTGTCATAAAAGACAGAAATAAGCGATGATATCATAGAAAAATGGTTATTAATGAGAAATAGAAATAGGGTTGGGTATAAGACAGAACCCTGAGGAACACTACTATTAATAGATTTACAGGATCACTGGTGGTCTTCTACAACAGCTGATAGAGCACGACCGGAAAGGAAGTCAGAGAGAAGATCACAGAGAGGCTCATTGACACAGAAAGAGTTAAGCTTCGAAATTAAAAGTTCCTGATGCCAGACTTTATCAAAAGGTGTTCCAATATGTAAAACGCCACAACAAAAGATTATATTATATATATATATATATATATATATATATATATATATATATATATATATATATATATATATATAATATATATATATATATATATATATATATATATTATATCGCATTAGAACTATGATTCGATTTCAGATTCAGGTCATCCAAACCAAAACATTATTGCTTGTTGGAGAGATTCTGTAAAGTATTACACTTTTCTTCAAGATATGTTTACACATAATAGTGTGTACATATATCACTAAGAATAAAGTAAATTTTCATTTTGCGCAAACATTCTTTCGAGCATTCCTTAAAGCACTTCTCTTAACCGAAAGTCCGATTGCACTAGGATTCGAATCAGCTTCAATTCTCATTAGAATATATATTATATATTATATAATATATATATATAATATTTATATTATTAATATATTATATATATATATAATATATATATATATATAATAATATATAGTAGATATAAATATATATAAAATATATATTATATATAAATATATATTATATATATATATATAATATATATATAATATATATACTATAATATATATTGTATATATATATATAAGTATATATATATATATATTATATATATAATCTATATATATATATATATATATATGATAATATATATATATATATAATTATAATATATATATATTATATATATATATATATATAATATATATATATATATATATTAGTGATAGGACGATTAAAATTTGTTCCAGGATGACATGACGATGACGATTAGAACAAATTTTGCCGATGACGATTACGATGACAATAAAAATTAATGAAAAAAAAACTATTTTAAAATTTTCTTTTCTCTCTCTCTCTCTCTCTCTCTCTCTCTCTCTCTAGAATATATAATATAGATATTATAATATATATATATATATATAAATATATATATATTATATATATATATATATATATATATAATATATATATATAAATATATAATATATATATAATATAATATATTTATATATATATATATATATATATATATATATATAATAATTATATATATATATAATATATAATAATAATATATATAATATATATATATATATATATATAATATATATATATATATATATATATATAAGGCTGTAAACAGGAGGGTCAGGGGGTTCAACCTCCCGAAATTATTTTAGCGATCAAAATTTTTTGATTCCTGCAAAGTCTCAATAATAATAATAATAATAATAATTAAATAATAATAATAATAATAATAATAATAATAATAATAATAATATAATAATAATAATAATAATAATAATTAATAATAATAATAATAATAATAATAATAATAAATAATAATAATAATAATAATAATAATAATTAGTTTAATCAATGAAAATGAAAAGTATTATTAATGAAATGAGCAGACATGTTTGTGGTCCGTAACATTTTCTTAGGTCAAGTGGCTGTTCCTCATACAAATGTATTAAAAATATTCAGACCAGGACTTAAATGTAAGTTTCCAAGTTTGCAATAATAGCAAATTGGCTACCTCAATAAGATATAATGATGATGTTTAAATATTAAAAATTAAGGAGGAGCGTTAATTCGTTGATGGGATGAGCAGGTCATTCCTTCTTCAGATAAATTTTTCTTTCCTCCTTCATTCCTTCTAAACTAAATCTTACTTTCCTCATAATCCATGGTTCGGCTTATTCTCTGGCCATTCAGCTAGAGACAGTGCGTATCGAGTGTTGGAAAAAAAATTCTTCGTTCTCCTATCACTCTCGCCTAATTTCATTCAGCTAGAAATCGATGCAGGATTACTCTTCGACGAGCAAAGCTGCCTTTCATCAAATGAAAAGCTAACCTCCTTAGTTCTCCTACTGACAAATCTTTCATCTCGAGCAACTTCTGTTAAAATCTGCCTCTTCCCTCCTCTATTACATCTGATCATTGTGTTGGCTATTCTCCAACTGTAAAGCTAATCTCTTTCGGCGCCTCGCCTCAAACTATAGTCTGTCGTATTGTGTCTCAATACTGTAGCCACTTTCCCCTGCCGCTGCAGTGTTGGAAGCTCTCCATGTCCAACCGTATTCCGAAAAAAAAGGTAAGCCGCTCTGAATCCTTCGTAACTATCGCCCTGTAGCTCTCACTTGGTTTCTATCTAAGATCTTTGAAACCCTTCTCAAACTCACTTCTTAGATCATCTGGAAACTCGTACTCCGCATCGCCAGTATCGGCTCCGTTGCACTAAGTCTACTGCGATATACATCCTATAAACCATTTATGCTTCTGCTCTTAGACTACGGGGAACTGGTTGGTGGCGCTTGACATATCAAAAGCATTTGACCGAGTATGGCACGCGTCATGCTCTCCAAGCTCCCCTCCTTTGGTTCTTTCTTCTCTTTGGCATTACTTATATGCTAGCTTTTACTTTCAAATCTCTCCAATATCGGCTGTTGTGATGGGGCACTTCTTCTTCTTTTCTGTCAATAGTGTGTTCCTCAGGCTTCAGTTCTTATCTCTACTTTCATAATATCTTCTCACCTGTACCTCTAAATCTAATCTACTCGTATTCCGATGACTCGACCCTTCATCTTTAACTCATATCAATTCTACTCCCACTTTTACTTCCGGAATTGCCTCTCGTCTTGATCTTTCCGATTTTATTCTCGCTGATGTATAGAAATAATAACTGTGATTAAATTCAATTCTTTTAAAAACCCAACTTTTTGACAGAATCTTTCTCCAAGAATACCTTCTAACTTTCTCTGTCTCTTGCGACGGTTCTGTCGTCTCTCCTTGGCCTTAAACATCCTTGGTCTTAACATGAACAAAAAAATGTGTTGGAAACCTCACATCACAACGTTGCTAGGCGGCCTCAAAGAACTGTGAGACTTTCCTCCTTTTCAGAGGCTCCGCTATACAAAGGGCTCATCCGCCCATGTATGGAATACTGCCTTTCATATCTGGGGGGGGCTCTAGTTTCACCCGGCTTTTGGACAGGGTCGAGTCAACGGCATAAAGGCTTATAAACTGTTCTGTACTTTTCCAGTTCAATCTTACCCCTCGATCTTTGCGAGCTGATGCTTGAAGTGCATTATCTCTAT
>JABUQX010076668.1:27500-32500 GCA_015478945.1 Trachelipus rathkii | reverse complement strand
CCGTAAGGAAGGGTGCCGTCACTCCTGATAGTTGTTTTTTTTCTGGCTTATAGGTATATTAATTTCTTAGATTTTCCCTGAAGGGGGATGCAGCCCCTCTTAAAGTTTTAAAATGCTCTTAAGGGTGTCATAGGGAGTTTGTGTCCCTTGTATTACATGCTAATTTTATTGTGGATGATGTCACCTAGTCGTAGACGAGGTTACGTGTGGCTGCACTCCGTAAAGGGGGTGTCGCCACCCCTGCTATTTTTTTTCTGGCTTATAGAGCCCGTTATATATAGAATTTTAATTTCCTTAGTAAAATGAGATATAAGAATGAAGAGTATATTTCATCCCAGCAAGTGGGAATTTATTTTTTATTTGCGGAAGCCACCTATCTTTTTTTTCTTTTTTTTATGAAAAAACTAATGTAAGTCATTGTTACAAGTTGTAACTGAGTTTTTTTGTTTTTAAAAAAAAAATTGCTCTTCCTAAAGCAGACAGTCCATATTTGGCGAGAGAGGGATCCTAGGAGTTTCGCTCTTGTTTTGGTTTGTTGTGTTTTTTCCCATATTACGCATGATCCACATTTTCTGTGCAAATTTATTGTTGGATGAAGTCTCTCACCTAGTCTAGTTTAGACGAGTTACGTGTCCTTCCGTGTTCTTTCGAGGGTATTCCTCTGCGTGCCTCCAGCCACAATCTACTGCAGTAACGTACAGCGAATAGGTCGCCAGTCTATCTCTTGTCTGGCTAGTTGGGTTTTATTTTTCTTGTTTCCTCCGCGCTCAAAGCCCTACACGAAATTAACGTTCTACTATTAGATTGATACAGAGCATGTTCCATTTAACCTATTGAAAATTTTATATAAAAGTATATTTGCACAAACTTTATTTCAGAAGTCACGTTGATTAATTCGTCATTCTCAGACTCTAGCTATTCCATCGACGTTTGAATATTCATGGGTATCATGTACTTCCTCTCCTTAAGAGTCTCATGGGCTCTTATGGAATACCAGTTTGCTATTTATCAGGCATATCTTCCTCCTTCTTTAGAAGCTCATCCAAGAACTATATAATGTTTCCAAGATTCTCTGATCTCCTCACACCGTCTTAATACAATACCTCTATCCAGAGCATCCTCACGCTCTTCACCACCACTTTAACCGACACTCTTATCGCACCTCATCCAATTTGATATTAGTTATCTTTACAGACAATGTGAAGCTCTGCAAATTAACTACGCCTCACCCTTCGAGGGAGCGCGCTTTTAGAGAACTACAATGCCGGCGGTTAATGATCATCTAATGATGGGATCACCTATATCCACAAGCTCTCTCTAATTTTTACTGTCCTTAGGGCTCTCCTTGGAACGTTTTGAGAATTTTCGCATAGTACCCCACATTTTTATCGTCTCAGGTTTTTTTTATGCTTCCTTAATATAATTTATTCCCGCCAATTGCATCTTGAATAAGGTTTAAGTTATATTTTTTGTAGTGAACACACTATATTCACTAAAAAACGTGTTTGTTAGGTCACGAGAAGAACAAACGGTTGTAAACAGCAAAAACCGCAGCCTTTTTTTCTAGCTACCTAGAAACAGTCAATTTTCGGGGTGGTTTTTAAAGTGTCTTGTTAGTCATTGTTCAGCATTTTTCACTTGTTTTTCAGAAACCTGTAAACAGTTCTTTCTTACTACATTTTCTTATATTTCGGATCAACTTCTCTTTGCCTCACACTCAAATTGTGTGTCTCTCTCGATAATAACTTCAATCCTTAAATCAAAGTTTAATTTTCATAAGGAGAGGGTCCCATTTTACACCGACGAATTAACATATGGGCCACGACCAAGTAGTTTTTGATTTTCGTTGGCTTTAGAATTGTTGGACTTAGCACTGGTGAAATCGTCAAAAGGTTGCCTACCATGGTTTTTTTTTTAATATGGGGCTGACTAAAAAGGACCATATGTTGTAAACATCTAGACCCAATCAAACGGCTTTTAAAAATTCTCTCATTGATATCTCGATGGACCCTATGTGCGTGCATTTTCTTCTTGTGTAGGTGCGTAAAAGTGGTACCCAATCTGATGATATTTAATTTCAACTCCGTTTGAAGTGGTTATTTCGAAAAAATTTGTAGAAGGAAGTTGATCCGAAAAATGTCAAAAACTTATGGTTTGCTGAAAAAATGGAAAATGCTGAAACAATGACTACAGACAGAAAAACACTCAAAAATGACGTTTTAGAGGTCAGAAAAGGCTGCGGTTTGCTTTTTTTTTTTGCCCTTCAAAAATTGTCTAAAAGTTAAGAATTTATGTATATGCGTTCATTTTATAGGGTGGGTCAACGCTATACAAAATGGGGATCTGTTTTTTTTCTTCATAAATCTCCAATAAATTGTGGATCTCCTCTCCTTAAAGAATTATACTTAACTTCTGTGCAGTGTTTTGAAGTCAAATTATAACAAATGAAAGGATATTATTCAAAGTTAAATTTGGGTTCAGAAGTTTGGTGACTGTTTAAAGAATAATTTAGGAAAATTCACATTCAAATATTATACTGTTCAACTTTGTCACGACGAATTATATACTAATTATATTATTTATATTATATATTATAAGTATTATATATAGTAAGCAATATTTTATATTGTTTTTTATTATATGATATTTAGCTTAAATCACTATAATTTTTCGTTGTATATATATATTGGTTATTTGATTTAATATTACTATAATTATATATATATATATATATATATTATCTTTTATTATCTTATACATATTATATAAATATATTATATATATATATTATATAGTATATAATTATATATATATATTATATTATTTATATATTATTATATAATATATATAATATATATATTATATATGAATATTGTTATATATTATATATTATATAGTATAATATAATTTTTACTATTAGTACTTATATTTATATATATATAAGAGTTATATAATTATATATATTATATATAATATGTATAAATTAATTTTTTATATATTATAAACTAAATAACGTATATTTATTATCTATGTTATAATTATATAATATTTATATTTTATTTTATTATAATGAGAGTATTAAGGATGTAATTTTATCCACGTTAGGTTAGGTTGATGAAGATTTTCTTTATCATTTTTTTTCCTTTTCTTTTCTATTTTTTGTCTCTTTAAATATTTAAGCAAACTTCAAGCAAGAGAAGAAAAAAACAGATAACAATCCCCCTCCCCCCACAAAAAAATAAATAAAACAAGAATAAAAAATAAAATTCTGATATCGTTAAAAATAGATTTTGCAAGAATCTGAGATGAAATAATGTTAGAGACAGTTTAATGGTGTTCGAGACGACGAAACTTCTGGTAGCAACGACACTGGTATGGATATTGCTAAAACATTGGTTCTCAACCGGGGGCTCGCTACCCCCAAGGGGGCGCGAGAGGATATACGGGGGTCACAAAAAATAAAATATTTAATGAACGAAAAACAGCTATTATTATTGAATTATAATCAAATGGTTACACAGTTGTTATTTATAAAAAGTTAATACTTAATAATAATAATAAAATAATAATAATAATAATGAAGTATATAATATATGTATGTAATAATAATAATAATAATAATATATATATGTATATGTATATATATATAATAATAATATAATATGTAATAATATAATAGCAGCAATAATATGCAATATATATATATATATATATGTAATAATATATAACTATATATAACTATATATAATATAATAACAATAATATATATGTATCTAGCAATAACTATGTAACAATAACATGCTGCTAGCTATATAACTATATAGCAATAATATGCCATAATAGCAATATGAAATAGTAGCCAATAACCAACAACTTAGCCAACATAATAACATTATAATATAATATATGCATATATATATATATATACCCTTGTAATATGCTGCTGTATCTTCTTCTTAACAACAATAATATGCTGTATATAACATATAATAACTAATATAATATATATATATATATATATATATATACATATATATATATATATATATATATATATATATATATAACATATATATATATATTTAACCAAATAGGGGTCGTTATTATCTTTATGCGTTTTGGCTTTTGGGGGTCGCGAGGCTTAAAAAGGTTGAGAAATGCATGTGCTAGAGTAAAGCGAGGTAAACCAAGTTTCATTAGTTGCAATTGAGGGGAAATAAAATGCTATGTATGATCATCCATGCCACAGAGAATCTGCGTACTAGGGGGGAACTTGTTTCGTTGAAATAAATACTTATCATTCAAGGGAAGTTATAAAGAGTTAAGACGTATGGAGAGTTTGCAACACAGAAATGTCCAAAAACAGTTTTTACCGATGTTAGGAACCGAGAGAGAGAGAGAGAGAGAGAGAGAGAGAGAGAGAGAGAGAGAGAGAGAGAGAGAGAGAGAGAGAGAGAGAGAGAGAGAGAGAGAGAGAGAGAGAGAGAGAGAGAGAGAGAGAAAGATGTGGTCTTAGGAACACAAGCAGAAAAAAGTTTAATACAATTAAATAATTATTGCACGTAAGGAAAAGTCTGGAATGAGAGTACTGCAAGAACTGCATAAAATAAATAAATATATATATATATATATATATTAATAATATGAATGTGTATGCAAAAAAGTTTAATATATACGTATATGTATATATATATGTGTAATATATATAATAATATATATAATAACATATATATATAGCAATAATAATATATCTAATATAATATATATATATATATATATATATATAATTTAAAAATATATAGATATATATTTATAAAAATATGTATAATAATAACAATAAACACATGTACCTATGTATCTATACTCTTTAACATATATATATAATAATAATAACCAACAACAACATATATATATATATATATATATATATATATATAATTTTTATATAATCTTTCATAATAACCATATATATATAATAATAATATATATATATAACATGT
>JABUQX010076668.1:5000-20000 GCA_015478945.1 Trachelipus rathkii | reverse complement strand
TATATATATATATATATATATATATATATATATATATATATATATATATATATATATATATATATATATATATATATATATATATATATATATGTATATATATATATATATAAAAATAATAATATATATATATAAATATATATATATATATGTAATATATATATATATATATATAACATATATATGCTAATATATATATATATAACTATAACTATAACTATATATATATCATATTTATATATAATAACTATATATATATATATATAATATATATATATATATATATATATACAACCTTTCAAAGCAAATTACAGTGCGTGACAAATTGGATAATAAGAATTGAAGTTAATATATATATAATATAAACCAATAATATGCTAAAAAATTTAAATAGATTTTCATATAGAATATAACATGTGTATATATAACATATATATATAACCAATATATATATATATATATATATATATATCCTAAAGAGAGAGAATCTACCCTGAATCTTTACCGCTCAAGTTAATCTCTCTTTTGTTTGAGCCATAGTAAATTAAACTCACGCTTGCATAGCGTATGTGTTAACGTATCAGACACGTGTGGTGAAGGTCCGTGGTTCGATTCCTAGAGAGAATCCCTATAGGGAAAAAATGAGAGGGTAAGAAAGGGGAGAAAATGGGAACAAAGGGGTAAACAATAGGGAACAAAGTGGGAAAAAATAGGGAACAAAAGGGAACAAAGGGGGAACAAAATGAGAATAAAGGGGAGCAAAAGGAAATAAAGGGGAAACAATAGAGAACAAAAGGGGAAAAATAAGGAACAAAAGGGAACAAAGGGGGAACAAAATGGGAATAAAGGGGAGCAAAAGGAAATAAAGGGGGAAATAGGGAACAAAGAGGGAAACAAGATGAAATAAAAGGGAACAAAACGGGATTAAAGGGGAGCAAAATGGAACAAAGGGTAGACAATAGTAAACAAAGAAGATTCTGATTCATTCGATCCAGAATAATATCTACCAAAAATTTAATAATTCGCATTTCACGGGCAGTGCCCTATTCTAGGAGAGGAACTACTCTAGGTAATTTCTACCTAGGATCCGGACGAAGGATTGAACCCGGGCTCTGTGCCATGCGACTCTGTCGCTCTACCCGATGGTGTCATGGTAGAGGCATTTTAAAATTAATAATATCAAATTAGTCTGAATATTTGAAATTAATAAATATTTGATTTCTTATATTTTTTTATTTTTTTTTAGTTTTTTAATTTTTTTTTTAATTTTTTTATTTTTTTTATTTATTGTTTTTTTAAATATTAAATATTTAATAATTGAAAATACTAAAAACAACTCTTTCCGTTTCCCTTTCTCATGACTGAAAATATTGTTATTTTTTTTTTTTAACAAAAGTTAAACTGTTTAAAATATTTAAAAATTAAATATATTAAAATACTTTTTTATTTTTTTTTACTCTAAATTTTTATTCCCCATCAATTTTGCATACGAAATTCTTTTGTATTTATTCAAACTCAAATGCTTAAAAAATATTAAACTAGTCAAGTAATAAAAGTTAGTCATTAATCCAGTCTATTTTAAAAAACATGAGAAATAGAAGATAATTCTGTTCACAACCATTTATATTATTTAAAACCTATAGAAGAGCTTCAATTCTATTTCTAGATCCTGCAGCACCTTCAGGAAAGAAAAAAAAACATTAAAGAAAATACGACAAAGACATTTGTTACTACTGAAAGGTACTCGAAAAGGGAGTGAATAATTAATTAGAACAAAAACTAGGTCAGTTCCCTTATAAAATACACCCTATTCTTCCTTCTTACATATTAGGGATAAGAACAATACCTGAGAAAGATCTGACTCATCAACTACTGGACGTATATCAAAGCACAAGGTCTTGCCGACCACCCACAAATCATTCTTGGTCCTACTAAAAGGTAATAATAATAACTAATACGATAATAATAATAATACTAACGAGACACTGAAGGACACCTGCTAGGCCGCAGCTCGTGTACTAGAGATTTTTATATTTTATCTCAGGGGGTCATGCTCTATTTTGTTATGTTTTTTTTCAATAGAAAATACTAATTTAAATTATTTCTATATTTTATTACTCTCATAAAATGTTAAATGGTGAACTGCGTTAAAGCTAAAGTTACAGAATTAATAATAACCTTGCTTGAAAAAATAATAAATAATACAACAATATATAAATATTATTTATTAGTTTCTTATTTTATATAAGTCGGAGATATTATTAAATCGACTTTATTATAACAAATAATAATAAATTAGTAAAAATTTACAACTTTATAAGAAAATGCAGTTTGGAATAATAAATAGCTTTTAAAGAATATAAAATTAATAATATTAAGAAAATTAGCTTTCAAGTTCAATAAGAGCTTGCGCTATTAGTTCATGATAAATTTATAATATGTTACTGTATCTATTTTTGTGCCCTCGCTAATTGTCAATTAGCCCATTTTTAATTATCTTTTATCGTATGATTTTATTTAGTAATGTTTAGGATTTCGAAAGGAAGAACACTCAGAAAAAAATGATTCTCATTACTATAATTAGCCAATTATATATTTTCATTCTAAAAATTGATTATGGTAACAAAGATACGATTAAGTTCTTATTCAATCTCTATTCTCTATCTCATCATCTTCATCATCTCTTTATTCACTCCTCTATTCTCATTTACTTCTACTCTCTGCTATTTGTCATTCTTCGTTCTCTCTCTTTCTCTATCTAATCTGTTATCAACAATTTATATAAATAAATATATAAAATATTTATTATATCTTGGACAGTCTCCTCTCTAGTATCTCTGCCCTATCTCTCCCTCCCTCTCTCTACTCTATCTCTCTCTCTCTCTCTTCTCAATCTCCTCTCTTATTTAATCTAATAATCTTAATCTTAAATTACTCTCATTTCCAAAATATACTTATTAATAAATCCTGAGCAGTCCTCTCTCTTCTCTTACTTCATCTCTCATATTATCATACTATATTCACCTCTCATCATATATCTCTATCATCTATATATATTAATATTCATCTCTCTCTCTACTCCTCTCTCTCTACTCTACCGTTAAATGAGATATCTTGTAATTTATGTACTTAATATATTTTGTGAATTGTTTTTACACTTTATTTTATAAATTCCTGTTCCACTATATTTATTTTTTATGTAATGTTATTATATCTACTTTTAGTATCGCTGAGTTAAATTTTATTTATACATCTTCGTTTCGCTTTATGTAATAACAAAAATCACAACACATACACATACAACCATACATACATGCAACACTACATACAACCACACATACATTTATATATTATAATAATTTATTATATATAATATAATATTATATAATAACTTATATATATTTATTATATTATATTATATATATATTATATTATCCACATATATATTATTATATCCTTAAATATATTAATTTATTATATATAATATATCTATATAATATTTTAAAAGTAATATAAATACTACTATATATTATATAAATATATATATATATATTATAATAATATATATAATATATGATATATATATAAATATATTAATTAATATTATAATAAATATATATTATATATTATATATATATATTTATAATTAATATATTAATATACTATATGATACTCAACATCGGAAAGCAACCTCAATTCCGAGATCGGGTAAATAAATACCATATAATATTGTACACACACATTTCCTTTTTAGAGGCTATGTGGTTGAACATTAACAATATAGATATATTACTATATATACTATATTATTATATATAATATTATATATATATTACTCACTATATTCTATATATATATATATATATTATATATTATAATATTTAATATAATATATATTATTATATAATTATATATATATAATATATTAATATACACAATATATAATATATATTATATATTATATATATAATATTATATATAATTATAATATTAATAATATCATATACTATATATATATATATAATTCTTATTATATATACTATTTTATATATTTATATATATATATATATATAATATATTAATATATTATATATATTATATATAATATTAATCACTTATTATAATATAATTACTTATATATATATTATATATTATATATATTATATATATATATATATATTATATACTTAATATATATATATATTATATTATGAGAGAGAGAGAGACGAAGAGAGAGAGAGAGATGGAGAAGGGATGTGGAGAGGGTTAATAAAGGTGGAGAAGAAGGTCGAATGCTTTTGCCAAATTACTTCCTCTACACTATTCACTGGAGCGGAAACATTAATCAACAACGTTTAATCAGACATTATCAAGTATGGATAGTACGAATAAATACAAGAGCAGGATAATTCCTACCATTGTATTAATATAGTAGTTTTATTATTATAAGGTGATCATACATACAACTTTATAGGTAGAACGTTAAAATTATTATATTATTATTTATTATTATAATTATTATATTAATTTATTATATTATAATTATTATATTTCATTTTTATTATTATTTATTATTAAATTATTATTATTATTATTATTTATTTATATTAATGGTAATCAAGGCCTTTTTTAAATATAACTTGCATTAAGCATCAACCATAGTTATTATTAGTAATTTAAATATAATTAAATTATTAGTATTTATTAATATTTATTTAAATTTTGGTAATATTTTATGTATTTTGTATATATAAAAAAACATACCCATACACAACGTAAAAATATAATTAAAATTGAAGCTATATTAAGATATTATATATACCTCGAAAATAACTTAAGAGATCAAGATTTAACTATTAGTTAATATATTATATAATATCTGATTTTACACATTATATTTATATATATATTATCAATTTATAAATTTCTCATATCTCTCCCTTTCTACTCTCCTATGTTTGCCTCCACATCCTCTTCTTTCACTCTCCAAAGAGAAACGAAGCGAGATAGGTACTTTTTTCTCAATAGACACGACTATAATTGCTAGTGTCAGGGCAAACAAGAGATCATACTCGTTTATATATCATAATGTGTGCTATAGTGAGAAACGCTGTTGCCTAACTGATGCCACACCGGACATTTAATAACTTAGAGAAAGGCACTAGCTAGAAGAAAGTTTCGGATGATAGTAATTTTTTTGTTTTGGGGATGAAATACACAACTACACTTTCAAGAGTGACGAGACATGAGGAGGTGTAGCTTTATGGTTAGACCTTTTTAATGAAATAATTCCTGAGGAGAGAGTTAGGGAATTAGGTTTGTTTCATCAATTATTTAGTAGAAGGTAAAAGGCGATTGTAGGCGTAGGGGTTGGAACGGCCAAATTATATGTATCCTCTTTACTCTTTTATGAGGGCATATAATATTCGAGGTTGTGACTATTAGAGAATTTAAAAGTATGTGGAGAGTGATAATCTGAATATTCTTGAGGAGTTAAAGTGGGATTTAAATATTATATTTGTGTATAATGAATGTGTCTTTGATTAAAAGTGGAGAGATATATGGAGAGAGTGATATTGTGGTGGGAGAGTCGCAGCATTGTATACTGATAGATAAATATAATCACATAATTAACATATCCTATGAAGTTGGTGTAATTTTTTTTCTTCTTAGGTGCCGGGGACCTAATACATGTATTTTTTAATATATTAGGAAATAACTATCAATTATTTATAAAGTATATAATAAAATTAATTAAATATACATTTAAATATATATATTAATAGTACTTAATTAATTAATAATAATTAATATTAATTACTATTATTATATATATTATATATATATATCATAATTAATAATCAATAATAATAAATACAATTATAATATATTATAACAATAATATATAACAATTAAATTAAACAATTACTTTAACTATAAATTAATTATTAAAGGCTTATAATTAAAACATTTTTGCTTTAAGTCCGTTTTCAATTAGATAAATTTTTTTAAAACTTATAATATTATTATTATTAGTGATATTGATTTTGATGAAGTAAGTAAGTGGAAATAGAAGTAGGTAGGAGTTTAAAATTATTTTCAGCTGGAATGGTCTTTACAATAACCACTGATCTCCAAATTATTAACTTATTAACTAATGAACTAATGAACAATAAGATGCGATTAGTAAATTAGGCTTGAATATGGTGAGAGAGAGTTAATCGGACCAGGGTGAACAAATAAACTAATAATCGTTGTTATCAAAAAAGCGATACAAAAAAATCACTGGAGAGAACATAATAAACAAGGTAGAGTTAGTATATAATATGAGAGTACGAGGGAGAAAATATAATTTAATAAAAATTATTATTAGGAAGAATGCTTAAAAGTAATAGAAATAGTAAGATTTGAGCAATAACATCTCAAGTCTAGAGGAGGAGGGGGGTAAATCATATGATTTATAGGAGTCATTAAATATTAATCTGAAGGTGAATATGTAAAAATTTATCATAAAATCTTAAAAATATGAAATGTAGAGAAAAGAATTCATCAAAATTAATTTAAGAAAAATATTACAGTATTAATAAAATAAATATATAAATATATGAGAGATAATGTAATACAATATTTGCACTGCTGTATTTATGGAATGTCTTTTGGAGAACTTGTATAATAATTTAGAGTAGATACATTAATTCGTAACTCTGCATAAGCAATTATTAATACTTTATTTCATCGAAAGAAGTGTGAGAATTGTGTGGAATATGATGTGGGTGTAAATGTATTAGAGGTGAATATAATAATTGTGGGATGTGGGAAATTGTAGAGCGAATTGTATGGAGTATAATGAACTTAAGTGGATGACTATTATATGAGTGAACTTACTATTTGAGATGAATTGTGTATATGTATATATTTGTATGAATTGTTAGTAGGGGATAGTATGAGTTAGATACAATGATGATACTGAGTACTGATTGAGGAAATATATGTGGGATATGAATTGAAGATGTAATGGAAAATGATAGTGGGAATATAAGTAATAATTAGAGGTAAGAATTTCAGGTTTATCACGGGATAGCGTTTATGTAATAAAGTAGGAATGATTGTGCATAAAGAGGAACTAAAGAAAGAAAAATGGAAGGAGGGGAAAAATAAATGAGAAGAAGAGAATGGGAAACATCTGTGTTTGTGGAAATTTACACTTGCTGTGTCCAATTCGTGGCTGAACTGACTTACTAGGTAGAGTTGATGTTTGGTGAGTAAATTGGGATTGTGGGAATGTCGGTTATTTATTTTGTTAAAGTCTATACCGGAAATAATATGATTTTGAATGAGGAGCAATCGAAAATTACATTTAATAAGTAGGAATAGTGAAAACTATTGGTAAATGGAGAGACTAATAACATTGAATTTTTGAGGTGTTCATTCGCATCGTAGAAAATGTGGAGGAGTTTATATGTTATTAAATTTGGAAGAAATTCTTTGTTGAGGTATTTTGATCTTAATTGTTTGTGGGTATTGTTGAATTGTTTGCGGTGGCAATGTGGGATGTTTTTTTTTTTATTATTTATTTGTGTTTTTTGGGTATATGCTTGTGTACTTATGTATGTATTTATATATGGTTATGTTGAGTATATTAATTATTTACGTATTACCTCACCTATTATTATAGTATGTATGATTAGATATTATTTGTGGGATTATTAGTTTATTTGACTGTGATTTATTAATATGATTGGTATATTGTTTGGGATTTAGGTATTGTGGGATGTTTATGTAGGATATGGTGATAATTTATGCGGTAAGTATTATTACCTTTGAGTTATATTAGTGAGGCAATACACATTGGCATGATACTAAGCACCCTCAGTCGGTGCAATTGTCTATGCGCATCAATCGATGTCGAAGTGAGTCCAATCATCTTAGTTATCAAGTGGCATTGCGAGTAGCATCAGCATCGATTGTCACGATCATCTCATCATTCAAGCAGTAATACGAGCTATTCCAATTGCGAGTCGAATACATATGCATACTACTCTACGAGTGCGATCAATCGCGAATAATAATATACTATTCATTCTTATCATTCTATCATCATCCAGTAGGCGTCGAGACTGTCCTTGCACAATCTCATTACTAATCTGAGTACATCGACAGGCAATAGCGATACATAATCATCGATATCATTTGTTTTTGATTCTATTTCATGCATATTCGCGAACTTCATATTATCTAGATGCTCATTACACAATATCCTATTTCGATTAATTACATAAGACATCATTACATCAATCGAGTCACCTATGCATTTGCCCACTCATCATTTCTCATAATCATTCCTCCGATAAACATTCTATCATTAATTCAGTGATTCAACTTATATGGAATCAACTGTGACATCAGTAAAGCGAGGTGGAGCATCGATTTCTATGCATCATGTCATCAATCATCAATCATCATATCCACGATCTAATCAAGCAAGTCATATGACTATTTTGTCAATCTATCTATCACATTATTATTATTATAATAGATTATTATTAATCTATGATTTTATTATGTAATATGATATAAAGTATAATTATTATTATTATTAATTAAGAGTGCTTACAGATGTAAATTGTGGTTTTCCTTTTAATATTTAAATTGATTATAGATTCCTTTTCTCTTGCATAATCAATAATGAAGGCAAATAATACTGCCATACCATGAAAAAAGCCTTTTATAACATAAATAGTTTTTTTGTTAATTTGGAAGTTATTTTTTTTTTTTTTTTATTTTATTGATTTATGATTAAAATGATTGGGCTTAACCATTTTTTCGCCTCTTTTCTCTTATTTTTATTCTCTATTTTATGATACTTGTTAACTAGGTGAAATATTCTTAGTAAAACTATCTTTTTACTGAAAAAGTTTACTCTTTCTCTTTTTGCGCCTTATGATTATATGTTAACAAAAAATTGTTTGGTATTATAAGTGTATTTAGCGAGGTGTACCGACTATGTAACCGAAGATCAGAGAATATTTCATGTAAGATGTTTGTGTCTCTTATGTTATTTTTTCTCATAGGTTATTTAACTAGGGACAGATAGTAAGTATAGATTGAAGAGAGTACGATTAGCACTTCCAGTAGCAATGGGTTGGTTAAGGGTCGACATGCACCTAACATTGTATGTTAAGTTTTTTTTATGAGGAAGGTCTATGCGGGATATAACAAGGAAATTGCAACTTTATTTCTTATCGTTGAATGATAAGGTAATTGTAAATTCTTTTGCTGTGATGATGTACGAGGTGGGAATCTTTTTGTGAATACTTCTTCCTTTTTAGGCTATGTGGGTGAGAGAGAACGACAAGGTTATAATGATTAGCTAGAGGAGTCTCTGGTCTTCTCTTAAGCTCATGTTGAGTGACTAGGCATGGTGAGGTATTTATTTGCATTAAACTAATAGGGCTTCTCTGCGTATATTCAGGTAATGTTTACTGTAGACAAAGAGGGTAGATAGATATGGTGTCGGAGTGGTGGTGGGTGGGGCGTTTGTGGGGTGCGCGCGCTACTGCTGAAATATCGATAGGTTAGTGTAAATTTTGCATGCTTCTTTGCCTCATGTGACTTTACAACTACGGCTAGTTTAAAATGTATATATCTTGAGTTTTCCTACGTTAAAGTATTTCATGTACAGATCCGTAACCTCTTTCAACGGTGCTCTTTGCGGTGGTGTGGGGTTATGTATAGACAAGGTGAATTGCAGGACTTCTTTTTTTGCTACTCCATGTGATAACAAATGTAATTGATTGAAATATTAACATCATATGCTAGTTAAATTAACATGCAATTTGGGGTATTTTTTGGGCTTAGGAATAGTCTTCACAAATGTATTATAATTCTTTTTTGTCTAGAGGGAGCGGTCCATAGAGTGTGCATTTTATATTATTTCGTTTATATATACTTGGTATTTTTTCTTTTTAACCTCCTGGTGGCTGGCAGTGTTTGGGGCGACCATTGGTTGGTGAATTGTGGTTGCGCAATACACAGAAAGCATTTTAAAATCATTGCTCATGAGGCTAAAATGGGGAGCTGGGGGATTTTACTATCCGCAACTTTAGGGTTTTTTAGTAATATACCTATTATATGAAAATATAAAACTAACATCTTGTATATTCTTTTTGATTTTTTGAATTTGTCCTGCAGAATCTCCTTTATAAAAGTAAGGGTAAATTAGTTTCTTCACTTTGGCATTATTACAATTTATCTACTGTTTTATATTTGGGCTTTGGGGGATTATTTCAAAAGTTCTAAGGGTTTACCAATAGTTTGGGAGTGGGCGAGGAGGAAGGAGTTTTAACCAATTGATCTTTTATAATATTTTGAGGGTGTCTTGGCGTGGATTGTCAAAAAATTTGAATTCTTCTCTGTCTCTCTCTCTCACATTTCTGGTTCTTTCTCTCTCTTTCTAATCTCTTTACTCTCTTTCTCGTTTCCTTCTCTGTGTGTGGGTCGGTCCTGGGGTGCACTCATTGTTTTCTTCTTTTCTTGGTCCTGGTCGGAATTCTTTTTCACTTGTTTTCCCTTTTCTTTTTTCTTAAGGTATGGGAAACCACTTCTATTGTCTTGCCTTCAACTACTCTCACACTAGCTTCGTCTGAGCGTCGTGCTTAGGTTGGGGATGAATGTGTGGAAGTATTCGGTTCATCTCATTCTTTCTCTATATTTATATTCCACACTGAGTATGCGGTATAAATAATTATTTCCCTGTTTTATAAAATTGTTATGAATTCTAGGTAACGTACCTTAGTAAATGATTTTAGTGCTTGTGAGGGTGTGTTATAATTTATTTATATATTATTACTTCCTTATTATATCTTTCGCACACTAAACTATATATATTATATCTTTATTTTTTTTATATTAAAAAATTTTAAAGGATACATATTTTCCGAAATTTATTATTTCTATTTTGTATTGAGGTCTACATGTCGGTATGACAAATTTTTATGATTTATGATTCTTATACCTAATAATCGATATACTTTAGTGAGGTTTAAATTGTTTTTGAATTATTAAAAGATATGCGCTATATATTTTTATTCTTTTTAATGTTTATTATATTACTTTTCATATTTTTAAATTGATAATTAGAATTATCCGAAAGATGGATTTTTTTTCCAAGTTAAAGATTTCTTTATGATGAAGGAAAATTACTCTACATATGTATTAACTAATAAAAAAAGATTTTATTATTTTTTTTGTATTTCTCTTATTTTTATTATTAGTTTTTTATTATACCAGTTTTATTTCATAATACATTAAATTGAGTATATTAATTTTTAGTATTTTTTATCTACTCTATAGCAATCTACGACCGATTTTTGTTGATTATAATATATTTTACGTTATATATATAGGTATATTATATAGAAAACGGCAGGATATAAAATGCTATATATTTATTATTGTGAGCATCTACTTTTATATACTTATATATATATGCAATTTTGGATTTTAAAACTGTTACATTTATGTTTACAAAAAAAAATTTTTATCTTATTTTAATCTCTATTCTTTTCTATTTCCAGCTATTTCTATTTATTGTGTTTATTCAGTATTTTTTTTATTATAATGCAAGATCTATTCAAAATATGTTTTTCATTAGATATTTTCCTCTATAGTATCATCATATACCGTTATTATTTATTGAGTGAGGTTGTGATTTCCTTATCGATATATAAACGGCACCGAAAGTATTTATTAATTGGCTATTCTTCTTGTCATCCGTAGCAGGCATTGTTTTGTATTGTGGAGATAAATACACATACTTAGTCTATGACCATAATCGCATTAAAATAAAAAAAACACAATTTTATGATTTAGAGCTGATAGTCATTAAAACTTTAGCTATGAAATAAACTGAATAAATATCATCGATACACACATCTATCGGATTTTGAAGACCCAAAATTGCCGAGTACAGGGTAATCCTCTCTACCTCAGTCTGGCCTCACAACATCGGGTGACTATAAAAATCGCCTCCAACTCCTAATTCTAAACTACGAAAAAATTTCTGATATTTTAGGAGAAGAGACAATTGCAGATTTCCTCTTCAAGCGAGAGACTCTTTATGCGTTATTTCCTTATATTTTGGGTTAAGGGTATATATAATTCTATCTTAGTATAAATTCTTAGTAAAATCATTCTGAAAATCCATTTCTTAGACTATCAGAATTTTTTGAAAAAATTTTCCGTTTTTCTATATATTACACTCTTTAATATTTAGATGAATTGATCCTAAACTTACCTGCCGCCTTATATAATTATATTAACTAATTATACAAAATTATAGAGGTAATTTGCCTAATAAATATACCTTACCTTTTTCTGGGGCGTCTGTAACTAATACATAATACTATTGGTGTTAAAATATACTAGGAGAACTATACAAAGAATCTAAAATTACTCTCACTATATATAAAATTATTGGACAAAGAATTTTAATTTGAAAAGTGAAAAATAAAAAAATACTAGATAAAATAAAAACAATATAAAAAATATTCATAGAAGTTATTCATTTATTTTTTAATAATTTATTTATTTGTTAGGTACATACTTACTACATATTACACAAATATGAGTACATATTATTAGCCAATAAATAGTTACCCCTTCCTGCCCGTTCTCACGTAACACCATAAAATGGTTAAAATTACTAAGAGTAAAAACTTATAACAATCATATTTGGAATCTGCTAAAAAACTTGAATAAAAAAACAATAAAAAAAATCCAGAAAAAACATTTATATTATTTATATTAATTTTTTGATAACGGTAACACCATACAAATGTAATTGTAGATGCAAATTAAATATCTATCTCTAGCCCGTCGTAACACACATAAAACAGTGTCGATGCTTAATTTAATGAAATAATCTAATAATATCTATATTTGATATAAAGTACCATGATTTTAAACTTGAAATAATTATATATTAAACCATATTAAAAATGTTTCAATTAATAACCAATAATAAATAATAATTTATTTTTATTTCTTTGAGTTTAAAGGTATATATTAACTTGTAAATTTTATGCCAATTTATTAATATATTCGTTATTCACTTGTGCCAGTGTTCGTATAAACTATTACAACAGTTTCGTTTGATCTAGAATGTAAAATTATTCTATTCTAAAATTAACTAATTATTGAGTTTGTGGATAAATCTATTTTTCCATACACATAAATATCTTAATATACTCGGAAATAAAAAATCTATAGAGTGTTCAAAATCAGAAGTTTAACTCGGTCAAAATATATCGACAAAATTTTGAAAAACATTGTTTGATTTTAGGTGTACTTCAGATTTTGCCGATGACCGAGACCCGATTATTCGTCCCATCACTAATATCATATATATTTTATACTTATTTATACTTTATTATTTTATTATATATTATATATTATATATATTATATTATACTTATCTAATTAATATAATTATATATATATATATATATATATATATTTATATTATATAATACTTTTTATATATAACCTTTTATATTATTTTATATATATATATAATATAGAAAATTTTACATTTCTTATTATAACATGTAATGGGTTTTATTTTGGCGTTATACAGCTGAACTAGCAGAAATAAAATATCTATATATTGATGATGTAAAAAACTATATCATTAATGTTTCAATCACATTGACGTAAAATTTTCACTCCTGAGTTGTGGAAGTTTAGAGTTGATGGAAAATTTTTTTTTGTATAAACTTGATACAATTTTTCTTTCTGTGTAGATAAGATTAAGTATTTTGCTCACCGATCGTTCACACGGGTGAATTTATTTTTTTTTTTTTCCTTACAGTGAAGTATTTACATGGAATGTTGGTCTTGATAATGGAACCCCTTATCTCCAGATGAGTTTTTATTTTTCAATTGAGAGTTTCTTGCTGGTGGTACTTATATAGAACCCTCGTTTCTGTAGTTCTTCTGGTAGTCTTGAATAACGCACAAACTGACAGATCTGTTAATCAACTGAATTCCCGCTTCCATTAAATATTAACTTTGACATTTTAAGCTTTATTTCATGTGAAGTTCTCTGGAAAATGTCGGTCAAATTCTCCATACTCCTTTTATCCTTTTTAATTCAGACATGCCCTTCAAAAACATATAGAAAAAAAAACCTTTAAAAAAGTGGTATCTTTACAGACAGAACTTAAAGTTCCCGCAAATTTCAGTTAACACATGAACGCTATTCCTCTGACGTCCTGGAACAGTCTGGTCCTCTTCAGTTATGTATGATAAGATTGCAAGAAACTTATTAGGAATCTCTCTGCTTGTACTTGTTTGCTGGCTTTAAATGGTTGAAATTTAATCTAGCCATCCATGACAATTTCTATTCTACTGCCAATTGTTTCAATGTTTTGCGCTCCATCCTTTTGAAGATTATTACCAAGATATCAAGCAAGAGCTCTTGTCATCAAAAAGTGGACGCCATTCCAATCGTAACCACTCTGACAGTAGAGGAATTGCCAATAAGGCCTACAAATTCGTCACAAATATTTTGAGATAAATTAAAAAATGTTCTTGATTTCTTTATTGGACTTAATTTCTTAATAGCTTACGTGTTTTTGTGCCCTAAGATAACCAAAATTTTAACTTTTTATTTTTTACTTTTCTTAGTTTCGCTACGAGTAGAAAATGCCATTAGTTAAATAAATCATTAAATAGCCACAGTTGACTCCATTAAAAATTCAAAGCCATCTCTATGATACACAGTCATCAACCTCTTTTTGAATAAAATTTTAATATAGAATAGTTTTTTAAAAAAAGAAGATGGATCAACATTTTAATTGGTTTTTAATTTAAGGCTTATAAAAAAATCATTCAGAACCAACGTACGTGAAAAGACCTAATTCTCATTTACTATGACGAAGATCCTTTCGGATGTTTGGAGGATTCAAGCAGAGATGTGTCTTGATTTTTCCACCAGAT